>JAQJVL010000223.1:0-40000 GCA_035578905.1 Stictocephala bisonia | reverse complement strand
AAGTAAACAACAATGTAAATTTTTTTTCACTTCCAAGGGAAGAAAAAATGTCCTTAACCTAGAGGTCGTTGAAATTAATAATGTCTAATGTGTTGAAAAAGTTTGAAGCTAATCAAGTAGAGCTCTTATTTCAAAATTTATTTTTTTTTAAAGATACCAATTCACCATTTTTACAATTAATTCCAAAATGTTTATAGGTAATATTTAATCATAATTGTAAATAATGGTGTTGTTTTTATTTATTATTATTTTTTTTTAGTAAAAGTCACTCGCCAGTTCACATGGCCTGCAGGGTTGTGTGTGAACTTTATTCCACGAGTGAAGACCGACCGTTTGCTCAGTGGGGATTTGAATCTTGAGCCTTTCCCTCCGCAGACCGAAACCTTAAACACTGAGCCACCACGCCAGTAAAAAGTTGTCAAAGAAAGCTGTTTTGTTATGAAAGACTAAACTATTATTACTATAAACGGCCCTTTATTCGTCTTTTAGTCGATGATTCATACAAACTATAAATAAATTGAACTGTTTCATTTTCAATTTGTTATATACGTATATGTAACCAAAGTGGTTTCAGAATGCATACGTTGGATGGTGGGTGATCCTATTAAGATGTACGTTGGGTGGTGGATGAACCTATCATAATGTTTGCTGCGTTGGAGTGCTCCTTTAAAAATGTAAACCTTGGAAATGCAAACCATAACCATACAATTACGATAACATACCACAATGTACCCATACTTGGGAAAATTAATGATTTTTTTAACTGAATAAAGTTAAAGTTAATACTCTAAAAAAGTAACTAATTGAAGTTAAAAGTTAGAATAAATTGAAACTAACTGATTAAAGTTAAATTATAAGAAAATTAACTGAAATTGAAAGTTAAAAGTTAGTTTTGGTACAGTAAAATATACATAAACAAATACTTAACCTGTATTATATTTTATTATTTATAATATCTTAGATAAATAGGCCTATTTATAATACATTATTATACAATACTATTAATTAGACTATAGCAATTTCTACAGCTTTTTTGTTTGTTATATAACTGTCCGAAATCTTAGAAATGAAATATTTTATTTAATTTCTAAAATTATTAACAAAAACTGACATAAGTTTTTGAAATTAAAGTTTTACATTTTTAAGCTATACTTTTAAAAAATCATTAACTATCTTACTATAACAATCAATAACTACTTCACGATACCAAAACTTTTTTTTATTGGCGCAGATAATAAGAAAGGCCAAATAATATCATGACATGTTGACCCCAGGTGATTTTTATCAGGCTGGAGGTGATAAGGAAGGGTCACTGATAAGAAAGTATGGGGATTAGCGGTAAACAAAAACTGAACAAAATATACTCACTCTATAAGTGAGTGAAAGCAGATCTATTCATACTATTTTCGATAAGCAATTAAGTTTATTAGATGTTTAAGAATTTGCCACTCTGAGTGCATGTTTTATTCTTACTGAAATAAGTTAATTAAAAATTATGAAAACTATCTAAATCATTAAAAAAATAAAAAAAAAATATCATTGATAATATTAATATTAAAGATAGTATTATCATTATCTTTTCGACGGTGCCGATAGCAAAATAATGAAAATAGAATGAAATATAGCAATTGTTACTTGAAATATGTGCTGCAATCTAGAAGGTAGTTTATTCTGTTGCGTTGTATCATATAATGGATTGATTTTACCTAGTAAGCCTAATTTAAAATAAAGTAAACGTTTGAGGAAATGTTGGTTTGATTAACCATTTAAATGGTTTTTTCCCGACTACTTTTGAACAGGACAATTTAGATATGTAATGATCAATTAATCAATTATTGACAGCATTAACGTCAAAATGCAACTGATTTTCCTATAATTAATTATACAGATAGATGGGTAAACAGGTAAGATTACAGCCAAGATAAACAAGCTTAGGCCCAACACGTTGATTTAAAACAAGATAACTAAATGACTATCTCAACTTTATCCCTAAACATAAACTAGTCAAGTGAAATGATCACCTCAGGGACACAAGTCAATCCCACAACAATTGTATACTCGTTTGGTCCGCCTTTTTTTTATTTATAAGGCAGTAAAATGTGAGTAAAGGGGAGGGGGTGCGTCTTCAAAACAGTGACCTTGCTTGTCGGTGACAATTGGGGAATGAGGAAAACAATCGGTCTTTGACCTGAGTTTTAGATAATTTCTTCCCAGTCCACATTCCTCGGACCAAATGGCACCTTTTATCCCATTTGAAATACTAACTGAGTTACTTTAACCGTTAGCCAAATTTTCAACTAGTTAAAGTTAAAAGTAATGTAAATTGATCTTGAGTTTAAAAAGTACTCCCAAACTCTTCTGAAATAATTAAGTACATATTATGACAGTTTAAGACCATCTAATAGAACTCACTTTGGAAGCAAACTTAAAATGGAAGATGTCAGTTGTAAATTCCCTCACTAAAACAATTATATCGATGAATCATAATATTTTTTCCAAATTATTGATTTTAATACGTAAAAATTGCAAATTTTGGAAAGTATTTATATATATTTTTTCGTATTGAAAGCTGATCAACTATATTTCTTTAATGTTAATAGTAAACTCTCGAACGATGAAACATATATTTTTTTTAATAAAAACAGTTGTTATATTTTTTTTAATTGATAGTTATATTAATAAATATCATATATCTTATACATTAGATGTACACTAAATTTTAAAATGATATTGGCATATTAATTATTTATGAGTTTCATATACAGAATAAATGTTATTGTTTAAACTAAACAATTAAACTAATTCTAGGCAACGTATGTAATCTTATTCAAAAGTCAGGAATGTTATGTTACACTTGTTACATTTGCCATCTCATGCCTAAACATTTCTCACGCACCTCTGAAGTGAACAATTGAGACACGAGGCTTGTACTTAGAGTTATTTAGAACAGTTGCTCATAATATTTCATTACCAGTTCTTATTATTTTTCTTTAAGAAGGTAAAGAAAGATAACAGTAAGCACCAACAGATCCCTAGCTCACATAAGCCGCTTGCCCGTGCATGAACACTACCCAATACCTAAAATACCGACGTTAGATTTAGCCCTTCGCAGTTCGAAGCTTTAGTCACTAACCAACTATCCATTAATTAGGATTAATTACGTAAGTATTTTTTTTAATAATTTGAAAGAAATTTTAATAATTTAAGTATGAATTCGTAACTGGTGATTACATAGCATTTTAAATTAAATAAAGTCTTCAAATTCCAATTAAAACCAATACGGGCTGTTGTTATTACTTTCAAATTTAATAATAAACAAATTACTTTAGTAGCCTTTATGTTTAATGATATTTAATAAAATAGAAATGCCATTCATTATTTCAATAAGAACAGCTTTAATATATTTTAGGACTCATATTGTAACTGTTAATTTTAAATTGATAAATATATTTTTTGTATCGTACTAATTAGTTCTTTTTTAAAATTAATACTATACTATGGTAATGATCCAATGTAATCGTAGAATAGCAAATATTACATTACATCGTTTAATTGCTTTATAGTAATAAAATTTGTCAGTCCTTAAAGACACCACTACTAGTCATATTATTACAGTAATTAGTTTGGTAATAAATAGTAGGAACTAATTATTTGTTTTATTTTTTATAATTATTATTGCAATAATAGTATTACTGAGAACTGCTTTGGTATATCCTGATTTCTCGTATAAAAATTTATATTTTGGTGGGATCACGTTTATTAAAAAGAAGTTAGATGGTGACAAATAAAATTGGAACAGACTTTTAGAAGTTATTACCTCTAGTAACATCAGTTCTGGCGAGAGACTACTTTAAAATGTATTACGTTCAACAACTCGTGGTGTATCCTGTATACTCTAACGTAATGTTAAATGAACTCCTTATAGCCAAATATTAATTATATATTGATAAAAAAACAGAAAACAAATATTAATTGTATTGTGTAGTGCTTATATGATGTTCATTTGTCTTCGAGATATTAATTATTACACTTTCTAAGTTGTATTCAGTAGCAAAGACAACATTCACTTGTCCACGCTCACATCAGTCATTAGACATCCATATTAACTCATAAATTGGTAATCACTATCTGATCAGTGTATTAAAAGTTAGTTAATAGATAACTGCAAAGACTACTTATTATATGGATAATTTATATCTACAGTAATTTCTTATAATTTAATCTGAGTTTTCTTACAATTCAAAGGCCCTATATACAACTTAATATACGTTGTGTGTCGTTTGCATATTACAATCGTCTCCCTCGTCTTCCTCTCTGTGTTCTATTTAGTTTTATTGTCTTTGTGTTCGTTTTCTGTGTTCCTTGGCGTTGACGGCAAGCTCACCAATCTAGCTTTCCAGCCGACGAGACGTTTAGGTAAGTGTTTGTAAAAATTGTTTGCTTTTGTAACTGGTTTGTTAAAAATATTGTTTATTGATCTATCTTGTTCTCTTGTGTGTGTTGTTTCTGTAATTATTGAAGCAAATGTTGTTATTATTATTTATATGTTTATGCCATGTGTTGTTACTTGTTATAAAATGTCCCTCGGACCTAAAATATACTAAACCGAAAAAGAATAAAAAATGCCAATATATATACTTGATTTACGTATAATAATTTACAGCTTATCATTCGTAATGATCTTGGAATCAACAGCTTATCTATTAACACGCACACGTTTCAAAGTAATTAATACTAAATTAAGTAACATTTTATTAAATAACAATTTGATCAAACAAGGTTTTATACTTATATCACTGCAATCACACAACAATGATAATGTTTCAATATATTAAAATCTTGTTCAAATATGCCTATTGTACTGTATATATTATAATAATTTGCTTTCTTTTTTTTATTTCGATATCCGAGTCGTCTTAATGAGTACTGTCAATATTGCGGATTTTATACCACTGAAATGAATAATGTATAAATAAAAATCAAAATGTATAAATCCCATAAAATTATTATTTTAGGATTATAAATATTCCCAGCGAAGGTTTATTAGTTAGAAGTATAAAGGATATACTTTGTGGAGCTATTCGACATTTCTACACTATGTTCCCTAGAGAAATTATACTATTTAGTAGAATGTTAGTTAATATTACGTTATACCTGCAATGAGGTTAAATGTAATTTTATACTTAATTTATAAGGTCATTTACAAGTGGCATAAATTATTTATACGATTGTATAAAATTCATAATTATTCTTAATGTTGTACATACGAAGTAAATAGTACATAGTAAAAGTACATAGTAAATGGGCGAGCCGGTGGCCGAGTGGTCTAAGGCGTCAGGACTTTGAGCTTGGGTTAGAGATAGCGCTGGTTCGAATCCAGCCTAGACTGAAAGATTAATCAGTAAATTCACCTTCTACTGTACAGGTTCGCCCCCTTACTCTGTCTGAATAAGTTCCTCGCACAGAACAATGGTCTATGGGGAATGGTCAGAGTAGGGTTAAGAAGGAGATCGGCCTCTCCTTAAAAAAAAAAAAAAAAAAAAAAAATCTTACATACTATCTTCTATTCTTTTAAACTGTAGTGTATTTAAAAAGAAAAAGTCGTTCATCCTTAAAATAAACATCATAATGTTAGTTACAATCCTTGGTAAATAATACTATTAATATTTTTTACACAGTATCGTATTAATACAATATTGTTTTAATATTTTAAACATTTAAAATACCAATACACAGTTACAAAATGATTATTTACTTCGGTCGAAAAACTTAATTAAATGAATTAATTCAACGTTGAAATATTCTCTTTTGTCATATAGAACAACGAGTGCATATTTCATTGTTTGCTAGTTTTTAATGCCAAATTAAATACTAAACAAATGATTTTTAACATTCATTAAATATAATTATATTTAAAAAAGGTTAAATTAAATTAATTGGATTATACAAAAATATCAAATGACTGATGCAACTTAATTTGAATTAATTATTGAATATTTTTTTATTACAAAAAAGTACCTTACATTCCTATTAACATTTCTTATACCGTGATTTCTTACTAAAATAGGATTCCTTAAAACAAAATTTATATTCAGAAATTACAGGATGAAGTGAAATTTATGAAGGTCGTATATTAGTTGTATATGACATTACCATGTAATTCAATATTTGAAATTTTTAGTGCCATATGAATCGGTGCTAAAAACTAGAACACAATGAAGTATCCACTTGTTAAATATGATAAGAGAGGATATTCTAAAAAATAATTAGTACATGTATTGTAGTTTTTCCTACCCAAGTAAATAATCATTTTGTAACTGTGTATCGGTATTTGAAATAAACAAAATATATTAACACAGTATCACATTAATACAATTGGAGAATTTTTCCTGGGAGCACGAATGTGGAAAGGTCCAAAAAGTACAACTACCCTTATATTTACAGACCTACAAACAAGGAACAATTATGTCAAAACATTACTGAAATACAAATAATTTGATATAAATGATATAAAAAAGTGTCATAATTAAGTATTGCCTGTCGTGAGCTGTATGAGATATTTATATTGAGAATAACTAAAAGAGGTCTATGGCTTGGATATATAGTAAGCTTTAATACATATCGGCAACAATAAATGAAAAAAAAAAACTATTATTTTCTACTATGCCTTGAGAACAATGTCACTTGTTTGGAGTTTTGGAGCATAAAGAAATAAATAAGTGTTTTTTAGTAATGACAGTTTGTATTAATGATATTGAGGTTATGATTCACGGTAGGGGGTTACGAATTCATATGAGTTCTGTAAAAAATAAAAAAGATTATAAACACTATCCGTTAACGTACGTTCATGCCCATACGTTTTTATTGTAAAACTGTTGTAGATGGGATGAAACTGCTTCTCTCAAAACCTTTAATTTAAGAGTTTCTAGCCGATAAACGTAAATACTTCAGAGGAAAATGTGACTGTCTCCGTTTTTCTACCAGGGTTAATTTAACAGGTTAATCTAAACAAGTTATTTTAAAAGATATTTGTTTAAATACATATATACCTAGCAGTAAAATGACATGTTATTTATTAGAGACACTAAATAAAAATATCAAATTAATTTTAGTTATAACCTTTTATTCTAGTTAGAAAATTTAAGTTTATTAATTGTTCGACAATAATTTTTATAATTTTATGTATTATATTAATTTACTTATGCAAAATAATGCTCATAAATAAAATGAAAGATGGTAATTATTTAAACCAGGGGCCTTGTAATTTTTTCCGTTGAACATTTTTTGTCATGGTAGATAAAAAGCTAAAAACTAAGAATATAAACGTTTATTAAATGGAAAAGCCGAAAAATGTACTAAAATAAGGAAAACAGAAAAACATGTTCTTGTTTTATATATATTGATATGAGTACTCGCATTGTGCGGAATTTTCCCTTGATCACAAATATGAAAAAGTTGTTATTAAAACCATTATTAAGGACTTTAGCGCCGCAAATATGTAGATTTCAGTGAGTTTATGTTCTGTTAGGATTGGGCTAGGTTGAATATTGAAAGATTTGGTTATGTTAGGTTTGGTTAGAACATTTTAGGTTTAGTTACGTTATGTTGGGTTTGGTTAGGTTAAAGTAGGTTTGTTTAGGTTGTTGAGTTTGTTTTAGGTTAGGTTATGTTAGAATTATCTATTATTAGTTGGTTTGGAGCTAATATTATTTATAAATAGTTGGTTAAAAAACTTTAAAGTTCATAGGTTTACCTATCCAAACATAACCTCATCAAACGTAACATGACCTTAACAAAAGTAACTTAAAAAGCAAATCTAACATAGCCAAGCCTAACATAATACACCTGATATAACATAATCAAGCATAACATAACCTAACCAAACCAGACATAACCTAATCTATCAATACCCAATCTACCCGTATCCTAACAGAACGTAGTCTTACTAAATTCGACACATTTCCGGCACCAATATGCTTAATAAATAATAATAGTTCAATTGTAAATACCTTGTGATATTCGTGGTCAGGAGAAACATTTCACATAATTGGAGTTCCCACATTGCTATATTTAAGGAAATGAATATGTTTCCGTTCTCCTCATTTTTGTAATTCCTCAGGCTTTTCAACTGAAAAAAAAAACTATCTTCTTAATTATGTATCTACTGTGAAAAAACTTTCAGCCAAAAACTATAAAATGCCTTATTCTATAGAATTAACTCAAACATAACTATTTTATATACGAAATAGGTAAGATATGTATTTTTCTTATACATTAGAGGTTTTGATATTCAAGATATACATAGGCTGTTATAATAGTTCTTTGTACTTTCATTCTAAGTTGAGGTGCAGTCAACAATAATTTCCTAGACTAAGCTAATCCTTACCAGCTTAAAACTTTACCAATATTCCATGTTCATAGAAAGTTACTAACAACAAGCCCTTTCTCTACTTTAGTTTTCTGATTGCAAGGATGGTATACATACTTTACAGTATGTTTTTTGGATTATTAAAATAATAATCTAATTATAATTATAATAAATAATAGTGGTTTATTGGACCGAAATATAGTTAACAACCACTCAATAATGTCTTTGTTGAAAATAAATATCTACTCTACAATTAATTTAATATGAAAACCATATTGTCTATAACCTGAGGAGGTACTACTAACCTGGCACTTGTTAGTTTATTAATATTTTTTTAATTATTAAATCTTGTTTTGATGAAATAATTTTGTTATTGACAAACACATTGTATTTTTTTTAATGGTATAGTGTAATATTAGCAATTTAAAATTGTTCACAATATAATAGGTTATTGAGTATACAAGATGTAACAATATCAACTTTTTGGAGCTAATATCGATTTTCTACATCATACTGGTAACAGTTTTTTCAGGTGAAAATCTTAAATTAGAGCATAGATTTAGTTATTTATCATATTAAAGTCTTTATTACCAAAATTTATAATTTTTAATTAAATATCCAATGTATTAACTGGATATTAAAAAAAAAAAAATAACTAGTATCATTATGGCAATGGAAAAATGATAGCCTATTGCTCTATAGTGAAATATTGCTCGGTCCAGTACAGTAAAATTAGTAATATTGTTGAGTTTTTCCATTTGTCAGAAACTGTTTTAACCAAATATAACTGACTAGGTAGATCTAATTGATTGAGTAATGTTTGTTGTATTTTACTTAAGTGATTAAATGGTAATTTAACTTAGTCTGTTGTAGGTATATTACTTAATGTATATATTTTTGTGTCTACTTATCCCTCGCAGTGTAACCTTACTTTTCTCAGATTATTAAATTATTACTTTACGTAATATCTGACATGAGCATGTATTAGTTATTCTGATAAAGGTACAAACACTTTATATGGAATTCTATTTTTTTAACTAGGATTTGGGCGACAAGATCTTTAGCCGTATTGTAATGGCTGATAATGAATGTAATTGGACTGATCGTGAATGTCAAATATCAAAAGATCAATACAATTCAGCTGGTTGTACATTTGTTATCAACAATAATATAAAACATTTAACTAACATTATGACAAAAGGCAAAATGATATCCTATTGCTCTATAATGAAATATTGCTGGGATCTGTACAGACACTTTAGCTCCTAATATAAGTTCCCCTCGTAGCTTTGATTTTCAGTGACTGAATTTGCCCTGACAATAAATCCTATTTTACTGGTGCATTTGTGTTTTAGTTTTGCAGACAGTTATGGAAACCTAGTGAGTCATTAGTGACGTACACATTTTTTAACATTTAATTAGTAATTTTCAATTTACTCATATTACAAAAAAAATTAAATATTAGAAATTAGTTCTAAACCAATTGTACTTTTAAAATAACTGATATGTTCGTATTGAAAATATATGTTTAGTATTTCATTATTATTTTGGACTATCTCTATGGATGTAATCAGATATGCAATGACAGTTATTTGAGATAATTATCCGGAACAGTTGAATGTAATAGTTTCGACGTAATAATAGTTCAGTATTACAACTTAATTTGGGTTGCATAGTATGAAAGCTAACTTTAGATTAATTAACCTTATTTATTTTGCTGTAGTTGGCAAATATCTAAACTATTGCTATGTTTAAGAATATATTGTATATTAAACTTTGTTACGTTTTGTCCAATGTTAAGTTTTTTGTTTATTTTTTATTGCTAAAATGTTAGTTGTACATTTATATATTTGGCAAGTTTTATTCATATAATTTATATTTTAGCATAATTAGATATACTATGAAGATAAACTCAATTAGTAATAAAACGGTCTACATACATTTCGGTCCATTTTTGTTTACGGCTAATTTTTAAAGTCGAAATTAATCTTTATAAGGAGAGAAATGCATGACATTCAAACCCGACTGTATCATGCTATTTTCTTAAAGCCAAGAACGAGGTTAGTTTCAAAATGATGTAAGTCACGGGATGAGTTTCAAAACGCACTAAATCTTGTATAGCCTACTGCGCATCGTTGTGCGCATCAGCTGTTCGGCTCGCTACTCTGCTGTTTTTAGTAGACGTGCTGTACTGCTGTTGCTTATTGTGATTTTAACGTATATATTTCATAAGTTGTGCTTTTATTATTATTTTAATAGTTTGTAAAGATGGAAATACACCCTGTTGTGAACACAGAATCAGCAAGAAAATGCCCTAGGCTTAAAGAAATGTGGAAAAGGTCCAAACAGAAAAAACAAAGGTATGCCTAGGTTTTAGGTTGGTTTGGTATAATACGTTTTGACTGTCGTTGGTTATGCATATTTTCGTTGGTTTAGGCCTAAATTCTGTTACTATAAAAATAATGTTACATAGTATTAGGTTATGTAGAGGGTATTTGAGTCATCGGGTCTGTACAAATGCATTAACATTACTAAAAATAGGCCTAAAAATGTTCTACTCCTTGCATCTATAATGTGCTGGAGTTGCTTTCAGATATGAGCCCTGTGAACCACCCAAACCAATAGCTTGTGGTCATGGGAAAAAACAAAGAGCTTACAGATGCAAGGAAGTAACAGTTAATAATCAAATTAAGTTTTACGGGAAATTTTATAGCAGTGGGAAGTTATCTGAACTGAAAACCAAACAAGACAGCTTTATTTTAAAATACACTGATTGTAATGTTCCTAAACAATTTAGACCGACTGATAACTATAGAGGGAAAAAATGGATGACTGTGAAATATTTCATTTATAAGCATTCTACTAAAGAGCGTGTTCCAGTTTGCCAGAAAACATTCATAGACACTATCAGGGTTTCTCAAAGCCGCGTGAGGGGTGATGTACATCAATTTTTTTAAATCTGGGTTCATGCCAAAGGAAAATAGAGATGGAGACAGAAAAACAAATCTGTTCCATCACAAGAAAACATCAGTTCTGAAATTAATAAAGTTTATTATTTAAAGCCTCTCAATGGCTCATTACTGCCGTAGTAAAACGTGTAGTAGAGTTTATTTGGACTCTGTTATTAATATTAAAAGAACGTGGAAAATGTAGAGTAACGAAGTGATAGAAAATGACCTAAAGTTTAAAGAAAGTTTTTTAGGTATGTTTTTAGACATCATTTTAATATTGGATTTGGTAAACCAAGCACTGATGAATGCAGTACTTGCATTTCCCTTCGAGAAAGGATAAAATATTCAGCTGATTCAGCACCTAAACAATCTTTATGACCAAACTACGAGTTCATAAACTAAAAACAAAGGCTTTTGACACATACCTTCAGGAATCGAGAGATGATATACTAACAATCAGCTTTGATTGCCAGAAAAATCAGATATTACCACGTTTTCAGGATCAGTGTCCGTACTACTCACGTCAAATGTATAAGGCAATGTATATATGTACTATTGGGAGGAAAATCAGTTCAATAAAACTCCGAATTAAATAATTTCATCAGTATATAACTGCCTATACAATCTGGATATACCAGACAATGTTAAAGTGATCCGGCTGACTTCCGATGGGTGAGGCGGCTAAAATAAAAATCATTACATGATCGGAATGTTAGGAAAATGGCTTTTAGATTTTTTCAAAGTGGGTCCAATGAATTTAAAGCCCATAGAATACTTTTATCCAATGGTCGTGCATTCCTTTTTGCCATTAGATCAAATATTTTCTCTGATACAGCAGGAAATAAATAAACATAACACCATTATTTCCCCCAATGAATATACTGACATATTTTCTAAATTTGGAAAAATTGTACCACTTGCTGGAAACAATCTACATTGGAAAGAAGATGTATCGAATGTTCTATGGCCACCTGCTCAATGGCACTTGAAGTTCAACCGAACAAAATGGTTTTACTTGAAACGGTCTCAGAAAAGCCATGATGTAAAAGTAAAAGGCGAGCAGCATTAACGATCAGAATATGGTCAATACTAAAGGATTTGTAAAGCAGGATTGAAGTATAAGAAGATGAATATGCCAAATCAGATTCCACCTGGAGTTCCTGTAAATAATTTAAAAGTAAAAGATTTTATTAAATTGTCGGTAAAGCACTTTGATGACAATTGGCGGTTTCGGAATTTGTTGTCCTTTTACAAAGACATAGAAGACAAGAACAATGGCCCTGCTGTGGATGATGACGACATTCCACTTTGTGTAAATAATGACTTGGAAGAAACTGTGTTAGTTGTGGAAGAACTTAACTATAATTTATTCCTCAAAATATGAAATGCTATGAGTTTTCCTAATTAAAATTTAGATTTTATAATTTTCGTTATTAGAAATCCCCATTTTATAAAAAAGAATTATAAGATATTGCAAATAGAGGGATTTTACTATTAAAAATTAAGTTTTTATAATTTACTTTCGTAATTAAGCCCATTTTTATACCATTATTTATAAGTTTTATTTAAAAACCAACTACATCCAAAAAGGCTATCTTCAATACGATCTACATCTTTAAAGTTAGTTGCAAAAATAAGCACATCCAGGAGGTTTAGATTAAAACCAACTACATTAAGAATTAAATTGCTGTCTATTCGAAAAATAAAATAATTACAGCGTTGTCACTTTCTTGCATTCTTTACACATCTCAAGCCAAGCTAAATAAAAAAGATTTTTTTAGTTTATTGAATTTTACAGTTATGCAGTTTTTTGTGTTTCCTGAAAAGTTATGCTGAATTGATGTAGACCGTTTTGATACCAGACGACTCAATAACCTTGCAACTATTTATATTTATTTTTTTAGTGAAGTATTTATTTAAGAAAAATACAACGTTTCTATGACATCACATTTTTACCATTAGTATATATTCTAGTTTTGGTTTTATTAAACAATGGTAAACAATTACTGAACATATTGTAATCAAACTCATTTTAATCATTAAACTATTTATTTATTTACACAATTTATTTTGATAGGCTTGGAATGTAGATTTGAATAGATTTCGTATTTTTTAGAGCCAGTGGCCGAACGGCCTAAGAAGTCAAGAATTTAAACGTGAATTGGAGATATCTCTGATTACAATCCTTGTCTTTACTGTCCATTTTTATTAGGAATATTCACCTTTATTTAGTTGGTTCTCCCCATCACTCTTTCGGATAACTTTACCACACATAAAAATAGTCGAAGAGAATGAGTAAGGTAAGGTTTAAAATATATCGGCTTCTTTTTTTGAACACTTTTTTGTACACTCTTTTATATTACAACATTTAAATGTTATAGTATTACCAGTAATTTATAGGACGAATTTCAGTTAAAACAATAGAGAAATAGGAGTTCGGCGTTTATTTTGTACCGGGTCACAGTGAAAGGTAAGGGGGGTTGGGACTGTAATATCTCTCGAAATTGCATTTTATTGGTGGCTTTTTTTTATTGCTTCCAACTATTTTTATTGGGTATGAAGTGTAAAGTTCATTTGAATTGCTATTCAAAAGCGTACGTGGGAACTTTGGACAAAATCTTTTTTATATATGCTAGTTCTCTAATTAAAAAGACATTGGGTCGGTTCCATATATTCGGTAAAAGCTATTTAAAGATTATTATTACTTATAGGTAAAAAACAAGAATATACATGCACTGTACCTTACAAAACTACGACACATTCAGCATTTTGTTATATAGATATCTGATATAGATCTGACTTATCTATGATATCCATACATCCGATATTATTAAATTTGATTAAACAGTAATTTTTAGAAGGCCCAAAATAAAGAAATATTTAACTAGATCTACATATATAAATTCTGCCAATTATAGTTACTAATTAATTTGAGTAATGTGTGGATTTATTATTTTACTAAATCTGTCATAATCTACTTTTATGAAATTAGTTTTACCTTAATCATTTACTCAAGGATTCTTCCCGGAAAACGCTAATGAAAGAACTTTACATATTTTCTCCCTGTAAGATATTGGAATGTGACGACAGACATAGAGCTATAACGGCAGGAAGTATTGACACGGAACGAGGTTTGTGTAGTGTTGTATACAAAACTACTAACATGTTCTTCGAGTATATGTGTTCCACCTTAAATTAAAATTCTCTATAAAATTTTAATTGAAATTATTTATACGTAACATTTTTGTTTAAGATTCGGTTACTACAACATTTGGTTTTAAAATGAAGAAGGACGAAGAATTCTGTTAATTGATTGTTGATATTAACAGAAAAGAGTCACGAAATCATATCACCTAGGAAAATAAACATATTTAGTTAAAATATATAAAAGTATTTTTGAGTATTAGCCTACTACTTAAACGTATATATTACTGTCACATTCTGACATTTTACTCTATATACTATTCTCTATAACTCTAAAAAAAGTAAATTTCTCTAGTTTTTATTTTATTTTTTTTATATTCAGTTGGGCTTTACTGTCAGATTTAGGCCTATTTAGTCTTTCATTAAAGCCTAGTAACAAAATAATTTTAATCTTTAAAATTTACAATTCTACGCAAATTGTATTATTATTTTTAAACTGACCTTGTATATCACTTACTACTCAAGGTAAGGCTGTTAACATGTTTGATAAAGAAATGTGCAATAGTCATACTAGTTGATGATTATAACAATAAACTGTTGTATATATTTAAAACACATTGTAGGTCACTTTTTTGGTTAATGAAGTCTTTACAGTCAGTGAAAAATTATTGCAATGCAAAGTACTTTAACTGGCTTTTGAGTTTTAACATTTTAATATTTGTAAAATGTCATGTTGAATACTTAGGTTGGTATACGCTTATTTAAAATATAAACAGTCAAGAGAGTAACAAAACCAGTTGTACCATAAATCGAATAAATGTGTTGCATGTAAAAAAATAATGTTTCAGACGTTTCAAGCATGATTTTGTATTTTGTATATTTATAGAAACTGTAGTAATTTTAACCATAGTCTCAACAAAAATTAAAGTTTATTTGTCACTATGAAATAATTTATGCCATTATGCCTTCCAAATAGGTAGGAATAAACAATCTGCTCATTCGGAACAATCTACTTGAACAAACGAGGACATGGAGTACACATGGAAACTACGAGCTGACGAGCCCACATTGGGTTCGGTAGGTTCATGGTTTAGCTGAGTTTGGATGGCTACATACATAAGCCCGCAATTGAATTCAGTTTAAGGAAATAAATATTACGTTCTAAGTAGTGCAACCACAGACTATGTTTGGATACGGTTTTTATTATCTTGCAGGTATGATTTATTTAATTTTTCCAACGGAGAAACCAAAATATACAATATTATACAGCTAAAAAACAAGCACATAGGATAGCAACCTATGTGTATCATATTTAATGAGTTAGCTTAAATGTTTGAAATAGTGTAAAACTTATCCTAACAAAGGTTTTGCAATGTGAAACCCAATACTATGCCTATAAAAACTAGCAGCGCATTCTTAACTGGCTAATAAAAATAGGCCCGTTGATAATCTGGAATTACTTTTACATTAGTCTGCATTTGTGTCTTTTTTAAACAAATGTACCAATCATATAGGAGGAATAATTATTATATTTTTGTTACCTGTGACTAACAGACTTATAAAATATAATCACTATAACTAAACAAAACAACACTTCTAAACATTAGTAATACGACAGCTAAGGAACCAAAGTCACATATAATACATTTATATTATAAAAAAATCTTAACTATAACATTTGTCAGAATATATTTTAAAAACTATTAATTTTAATATATAAACTTATATTTGCATATACAAGTATTTATAATAATAAATTCTAAACCATCAGAAGTTATATAGTATCAGCTAGACACAATGGCCATTCAGTAAGTAGTTTGAGTGTAAAAGGTATTACTATCTCTATATTGGAGCTTGGAAACCATACAATTTACACAAAGCAATATAACCTGTCAAGTACCATATAGGCTGAATTATGTATAATATTCTGCTGATTCAATACTGTCAAATGCACATGGCTTTAGTTTCATTGAATATGAGTGTTATTTGCTTAAGAAATATTTAGCAGATTGCTGGATTTGATCCTTAACATGAATTTTGAAGTGTTTATTAACAAATCTGTTTTTAAATTATAGTTCTTTCAGAGAAGTATATTAAATATAGAACATGCCCATGCTATTAGTTTATACTATACTTCTAAGTTCATACTATAAGAAAATACAGAATTATCTTTATTTATTTTTAATTGAGTATATTTGTTAATTATTAAAATTAATTGGACTATTTTAGGTTGAATCCAAACAAGGCCGTAAGCTCGTTGATTTTATTTAATTGGCAAAAGATAGGCACACGCAAACTGTTCAAGTCTACCTCAATAACATCAAAGCACGAGGGATTTTAAGTGTAAGGACCAGCTACATGGTTTTAAATTTTGCCTGCTTGAAAATTGAACTGTCCGTATAATTTATTTGGAAAATATTACTAATAATACATATGCACTAAGCGAAACGTTTATTAACCCTTGTAAGGTTAATAACCCCGAAGAGGGCGAATCGTCGCCCTCATATAACTTGCGAAAAAGACAATGTCGGAGTATATGTCACACAAACACGATTGTACGAAACCTGCGGAGCGGGCGGTCGCCCACCCGCCCGTAATTGCTCCGGAAATAGGTAATTTCGATAAAATAACTGCTGATATGTTGTGCTATTTTTGCAAAAAACAAAATCTAGAAGAGTTACACTTTTTATTTTGTATTCGTTGGCAGCCACTGTTGAGAATTTTCAATAAAATAAAGTTTACACATCAGCTGTTTTCAGGACAGCTGTTCCCCTGCCGATTTCAGTTCAGGCGTCAGTTTACTAAAGTAGGTGTTTATATATGTGTTTTGGTTATTGTGCTTATGTTATTAGTTGAAAAGTTTGTTATTTGTAAATAGGTTTGTGTTGTTTTATACCTTATTTTGTATATTACAATAATTGAACTATTTTCATGGTGTGAGAACAAATATGGATTGGAATAGAATTTACCATTAAAACGCCACTAAACATTTTAAATTGTGTAAATAATTGACTATAACATATATTCAAGATATGAAATACAACATTTCACCTTTTGGAGGAACTTAGTAGACCTAATAATTTTGCAGCATGTTAGATTTATTTTTCATTTGTAGTAATAGTAGTCTACATATATCAAGCATGAGTATAAAGCAAAACTTTACATTTTATAAAATGTTTTCTTTATTTCTTAGTTTAGCTGTGATTTTAGTGAGAAGTAATTTGGTACTAAGCAAAAGGACTGCATTTGAAACAATATAAAACGTTTTCCACGTTAAAATATTTCGATTTTTTGCGACATATTTTAGTTATTTTGCTATAATGTGTCAAAATGTGTTTATATGAATAAACACATGGTGCATTGACTCAGTGTAGACTAGTGTTGAATATTCACTCACCGTTAGTATTGCTACAACTAGAAGTCCTTATGTATAAACCAAACCACGAAGTGACTTGTATTGATTTGTCGTCGTAGCCTCTCATAAGTTATGAACAACGCGAACTTTACCTTCAGCAATCAGGAAACCTCACTTCTCCTCCATTGACGTAGTGTAGGCTAGTGTTAAAGTACACCTAGAAGTCCTTATGTATAAACCAAACCACGAAGTGACTTGTATTGATTTGTCATCGTAGCCTCTCATAAGTTATGAACAACGCGAACTTTACCTTCAGCAATCAGGAAACCTCACTTCTCCTCCATTGACGTAGTGTAGGCTAGTGTTAAAGTACACCTAGAAGTCCTTATGTATAAACCAAACCACGAAGTGACTTGTATTGATTTGTCGTCGTAGCCTCTCATAAGTTATGTACAACGTGAACTTTACCTTCAGCAATCAGGAAACCTCACTTCTCCTCCATTGACGCAGTGTAGGCTAGTGTTAAAGTACACCTAGAAGTCCTTATGTATAAACCAAACCACGAAGTGACTTGTATTGATTTGTCGTCGTAGCCTCTCATAAGTTATGTACAACGTGAACTTTACCTCCAGCAATCAGGAAACCTCACTTCTCCTCCATTGACGCAGTGTAGGCTACAGCTGAATATCCACTAACCATTAGTATAAGTATACCTAGATGTCCTTATGTATAAACCAAACCACGAAGTGACTTGTATTAATTTGTCGTCGTAGCCTCTCATAAGTTATGTACAACGTGAACTTTACCTCCAGCAATCAGGGAACCTCACTTCTCCTCCATTGACCCAGTGTAGGCTACAGCTGAATATCCACTAACCATTAGTATAAGTATACCTAGATGTCCTTATGTATAAACCAAACCACGAAGTGACTTGTATTGATTTGTCGTCGTAGCCTCTCATATGTTATGAACAACGCGAACTTTACCTTCAGCAATCAGGAAACCTCACTTCTCCTCCATTGACGCAGTGTAGGCTAGTGTTGAAGTACACCTAGAAGTCCTTATGTATAAACCAAACCACGAAGTGACTTGTATTGATTTGTCGTTGTAGCCTCTCATATGTTATGAACAACGCGAACTTTACCTTCAGCAATCAGGAAACCTCACTTCTCCTCCATTGACGCAGTGTAGGCTAGTGTTGAAGTACACCTGGAAGTTCTTATGTATAAACCAAACCACGAAGTGACTTGTATTGATTTGTCGTCGTAGCCTCTCATAAGTTATGTACAACGCGAACTTTACCTTCAGCAATCAGGAAACCTCACTTCTCCTCCATTGACGCAGTGTAGGCTAGAGCTGAATATCCACTAACCATTAGTATAAGCACACCCAGAAGTCCTTATGTATAAACCAAACCACGAAGTGACTTGTATTGATTTGTCGTCGTAGCCTCTCATATGTTATGTACAACGCGAACTTTACCTTCAGCAATCAGGAAACCTCACTTCTCCTCCATTGACGCAGTGTAGGCTACAGCTGAATATCCACTAACCATTAGTATAAGTATACCTAGATGTCCTTATGTATAAACCAAACCACGAAGTGACTTGTATTGATTTGTCGTCGTAGCCTCTCATATGTTATGAACAACGCGAACTTTACCTTCAGCAATCAGGAAACCTCACTTCTCCTCCATTGACGCAGTGTAGGCTAGTGTTGAAGTACACCTGGAAGTTCTTATGTATAAACCAAACCACGAAGTGACTTGTATTGATTTGTCGTCGTAGCCTCTCATAAGTTATGTACAACGCGAACTTTACCTTCAGCAATCAGGAAACCTCACTTCTCCTCCATTGACGCAGTGTAGGCTATTGTTGAATATCCACTAACCGTTAGTATAAGCACACCCAGAAGTCCTTATGTATAAACCAAACCACGAAGTGACTTGTATTGATTTGTCGTTGTAGCCTCTCATATGTTATGAACAACGCGAACTTTACCTTTAGCAATCAGTTGTACCGGGTCTTTTGACCGGTACATTTCGTTTTTTTCGTCGTGGTCTGCCGGGCTGCCTGAGATCGCTCGTGTCCTGCGTTTCGCGTACTTTGGTGGCCGTTGGCTCAGACTCGGTCGTTCCTGGTTCCAGCTTCGGTCAGGTTGGCCTGTCTGTTCACTTGTTCTCAGCGGCCGTTCGTCACGACATGTTAGGCTAGAGACTCCAAAACTCCAGGGTCCTTGAGTAGGACGTTTCTACCCTCAGCCTGCCGTCCGGGGATTGTCGACCTTCTGCATGGCCTGAGGACCATGTTGGAGCCTGAGTCGCCCGCTACCCGCTCTACATCTTTGGGGTAGAAGTCTTCTGTCCTCAGGTCAGTGCGTTCCTTTTTGGTTTCCCGGCGGCTGAGCTGGGGGTTTAATTTAAAAAGTAAAAAAAAAAAAAAAATGAAAGAAGAAAAAAAAAGTTTGGGGAACTATTGAATTTGGCCGAGGCCTAAATGGATTGGACAAAGTGATAACACAGCCATGGGGACCTATATGTTTTTTTATTAAAAAAAAAAAACTTAAAATACAAAAAGAGCTCTTAGTGTTCAATTGTTATGTAGTTTAATTAGTTTATTTTGTTGTTAGATATGTTAGAGTTTATATTTGTTAAGTCCCCATTGTTAAATCCTGTTATTATTTATTTATATGTTTAGGCCTAGTTATTTGTTATTTATTTTTTTTGTTAAGTGTATTAGGGGTGTTTTGAAGTGAATTTTTACTCGAACGGTACCGTGTTATATTTTCTTTTAAATTATTTAATTTTTAAACTTTCACCAAAAGGGGATTATTGTACTTTTACGTAACTTCTAATTCGGAGCTGCCCAGGGATTCCGGCTTACTCCCTGGCCTCGGTGGAATTACGGGCTGTGGGCTAAATTGCCGGTTTAATTGTTGTTTTCCTGACGTTTTCTAAATTTTCACTTTTTTTTGGGCATTAGATTTTTCTTACGTTTTGGGGGTCTCAGGCTAAACTGCAGATAGGTCATACAATCTGTAATTGTTATATTGGGTAGTTGTAGAGTTTGTAGTTTTGCTCAGCTGCCGAGTTTTATTTTTGACCCTCAAACTGCCACACGTGATCCCATTGCTTGACTCGTTTTGAGCCATCCCCCAGTTGGCACGCTTCCCAGCTTTGGGGGGGGGGGGGATGGGTCTCACAGTAAACATCACTCCTCCTCCATATTGTAAAGTGGTGAAACTAGGGTGTATATATTAGTCTGAAGAAATATTAACTGACAATAGATATTAATAAAATAAAAAGCTGAGAATACTCCTCGACTACAGAAGTAGTTAAAATTGAGAGAAACAAGAAATCCTAAACTAGGGTTTAGTGTTACGTTCATAATTGGGTCATAATCAGTGGTTTAAATTGTATTTTATAAACAATTATTGACTATATTATTTAAACTTTTATATCTGTTTTTAAATACTAAAAGGTTGTGCTCTAAAAATAACTATTGTACATTATCTTCCAAAGCAGTTTGAAATTGTACGAGATCAATACTAGTGGCAAATAATATTTTAGAAGGTCTATTAATTTAATTAATTAATTTAATTAATTAATTAATTTAATTAATTAGAAGGTCAAAGTTAATTTTCATTTTGAAAAGGTATCTGCCAATATAGGAGTAGAAAATTTGCTTTCTTACAATGTAGACATACAATAAAACTCGTACCATCTGAAAAATAATAAATTTCACCAGCTTACAAATGCTTTGTTTGTATTTATGTCAAAACACCATGTCATTAAAAGTTCCTTATCTGATATTTTGCAATAATGGTGAGGAGGATAACAGCCCAAACAATGGAACTATACAGTTTTCTATACTCTTGAATTATACTCTCTTCACGTATCGTTATATTTCAGCTAAACGAAATTCGATAATATGGCTATATTTATTATGCGTAATAAAGTTAAGTTTCTATCCCTGTTCATTGTATTACATATTGAAAACAGACCATTTTAGTATACCATCAGAAACATAGAATTTACGTCCTTTTTGACATAACAATATGTTGAAGGTTGTAACATTCCTTAGGCAACAACTGCATGAGAATAGTGTATCACTAAATTCTGAGTGAATAATTTAACAACGTGAAATGTGTATAGAGTATTTTACAGTCGTATGAATGAAGGTGTTGTCAAGGCATCTTAGATTGTAAGGGCAGCAAGGTCATGCCAGTTTTAATTATCATTATTATTTATTTATTTTTTTCACTTTCTTCCCTATAATTTTATACGTAATAGAGCGTATTATGGGACGGGGTGAAAACCCCTATATCAAATTGTTAAGTTACGTGTCACCTTATAAATAAATTTCCTATGATTTATTGTATGTTAATAGTTACTATTTTCGACTCGTCTGCTTATCTGATACAGTTCATTAAAAAACATTTCACATTTTTACTTTCCAACTATGTGTTACCCAACGATATTTCTTAGACTTTGAGTGACAGTAAACAACAAACTAAAGGCACAATTAATTAACATGTCATGGCTTCTGATTGGGTAAACCAATTTGTTGAGACTTTACAAGTTCTGAAGCCAAATATTTCAGCCGAAGTATTTGCTGATAATTAGAATTACGTTGATTGAGTTTTCTACAACAAAACTTTGTATCTCTCTTTGTACATCACAAATAACATATGCATGTTCCAACTAAATCAGCTTTCTTTCACTATATACAACTACTATGCTTCCACTTCTATAACTACGAAACACTTTTGTAGAAATAGTTAAAAATTGGTTCTTAAAAAACAAACAACAAAAAATAATAATCAAGGAATCAAAACTGGAAAAACCTTTCTCATTATCTGATGACTTTAAAAACAATATAATATTTGAAATTTTGTTACTGCAATATATAATCAGATACAGTATTACATAAATATTAGTATTACATAAATTCATGATAGTCGAATTAAACACATGACAAAAGTGCAGATAAATAAATCAACAAACACATGTAGCTTGTGTACCTGCCATACATAACTAACACCATTCTTTTGGTGCCCTATTAAATGTTAGTAACAAAGAAAATTATATTTAACTGTTTTAGTGTAAATATTTGTTGACAAAATCTCATTTAAGCTGATAAAACTTGTTCACTATAAAATATTATCTAAACAAACGTAATTAATTATACTTGGTTTGGGGTAGAGAACCTTTTGCGGATTTTCTTTAAACAATCTTTTATGATGTCTTTATTATGGCCTTTTATTGAATATATTCTAAAACTATGACACATTTTGTAATATTAAACTTTACCATATATTTCACTAAAAATTATCTTATAAAAGTTTTACTTTTAATAAGAAAAGAACAAAAAATTTAAATGTACAATTGACTATTTGTATAGAATGCGGTTTGGTAAGTAAAGTTCATACCTCTGCAGTTGCATTATATTATGATTGTTCGTCTATTTAAAACCTGAAGAATGAACATGTCAGAAAGTATTTGATTAGACAACAAACATTTTATGTAGATAAATTATAATTTAACAAAACACTTAAGACAAAAATTTTCATTCTAATCCAAGTGAAGTTAAATTATCAAAGTTTGGAGCTTTTGATCGAGATCCCAGCTCAAGAGGCGTTACAGCTGATTAGTCTGTCATAATCTCAAACGCAAACCTTTGACACTCGTAACAGTAATTGCAAGGTTTTATTGTAGTCTTCGCAAAATTAAAATAATAATTACTCTGCATTGAAATTCATCATCAGACCCACTGATAATGAAAGTCTACATGCGTAAAATTAAAATCTTTATAGCTTACCGTTTTATCTCTGTTTTCAATTGTTCACTGTAATTATGAGTTTAACACGTTTAAAATGTCATATGGTTGTCTACACTGTACTATCGTATAAAGGTCGTTTCAACAGTATATCAATCTAGGAGGAAGTCATCTGACAAAGCGTTACCAGCAAGTGGCTTAGCTTAGTATTCCTATATCAAACTTATATTAGCGAAGTTATAAATACAGCTGCTAAGTCTTTCATTTCTGCTATTTTTGAGTCAATAATAAATAATGTTTCGCTGAAATGACGAAGAGTTTCCAGATATCCTAACTGGTTCTCATCTGACTTAATTAACCTAAATGTATAAACTAGTTCACGTTAGGGCTACTATTTTAATAAATTAAATGATAAATATAATAAAGTACCCTTTTATTAATTTTTTATAAAAATGTATTACCGGTTTCGGCTCTTAGCCCATCTTCAGATAGTAAATAATATAACCTAAAATAAATTAATTTATTTATTTTAGGTTATATTATTTATATCTGAAGATGGCCCAAGAGCCGAAACCGGTAATATATTTTTATAAAAAATGAATAAAAGGGTACTTTATTATATTTATCATTTAATTTATTAATTAACCTATTCAAGAGGAAACGTTCTGTTAATAATAAACTTAAGCGTTTAGGAGTTACAAACGAGTTCGATGTTTAATATGGCCTGAGGAGAGCTGTCAAAAGGGAATTGGATCGCTGCAGAACGGAACATGCTCACAGTGCTGAGAGTGATCTGAAGTCAAGGCCAATAACTTCTGGAAACACGTTAACCAGTTGAGGGACGATTCCATAGTATATGAATCTAGGAAGAAGCAATCTAAAGGAACGCTACTAGCAAACATCTTAGGTTAATATTCTATTAATAAACTTATAATAGCCTAGTTCTAATGAACAATTTTAAAGAATTAATTTTATAATTCAAATAGTACGAGTAAAAATGTGCATTTAATAAATCAATGTTATAGCCATGAAGAATTAAAGAGACATTGTTCAAATTTACATAAGGAACCCAGCTTTTTATTGTATATATTAGGGTAGGCAGATGAGTAGATGGAATAAAATAGGCAGTAGGTTGTTAGGGGCACTAATGTTTAGAATAATCCTCAGATCAGGCCTTTAAAGGAAACTACAGTTGTAGACTGAACCACACGATGTACGTATGATTTGCTGACACATCTCACTCTCCTCTCTACATCTAATAATAGTATATCATTCAAATTGGGAATTTCGAAAGTACGAAGCATACTCCTTGTTAATTCATTGAACAATTAGTTATAAAAGAGATTGTAGAGTTCGTAGAGTTCAGGAACTTGGTTCAAAAGATATTTATAGCAAATTACAATAACTGTCAGATTTATCTGGTTTACAGAGTTATGAAATTAAAAACAATTAATAATCATATATATGGATATGTATGTATTATAAACAAGTAAACGTTTGTAGTTGTCGCGTAGTTTTTAACAAAAATCAACCTCTTTAAGAAATAAACCCTTTTTACGAAAATGTAAATATTGCAAAGATTATGCGATTGCGAGAACAAATTCCAATAATTTTGTAGTCATTATTGAGTTAAAGAAACTAGTATACAGCATGAAAGTTGTATCATTGAAACGATACAAAATCCAAAGAAAATTACAAATAAGACAAACTCACGTGCTATTTTACGCAAACAAAATATATATAAATACATATGACAAATGTGTAATTCAATATTTAAAAGATATATTGCTATAAATCAATCAGTTACTCAGACTAATTTGAAAATCCCTTATCGTTTAAACTCATTTTACCTGACAAAAACTGCTTGAGGGTGTTCTTCAAACGTGTCAGCACTTTTTAGAAACGAAGCAGCAAATGAAATTCAGCAAACTCGTAATGAGCTGCGATTCACCCGACGGGATCATCCCGCATTCTCAAACTTTCCCAATATTCTGCCTTCTCTATAAACCCCAAAACATTTGTTAGAAGGAGATAAAATAGTTTGTTGTGTTATAAATATGGTATAAGAAGGAGATTGGTATCCTCTCAAACAAAAAATTGGTATTTTTTACAATCTTCAATGCTATAAAAATATGTATTTATTGTTGATTCTTTCAATATTTGGAATATTGGGAAAAGAGTTAAAACTTTTTAGGATTTGAAAGTTAAACCATTATTTATACAAAAATAGTGAGAGAAGAGCAAACATGTTTGCAAACAAAGTACAAACTAGTACAAAAACGAGAAGATTAACACTTAACAAATGTAACATTTAATAAAATTACTTATCTTAAAGCATATCTTTCAGAGATGCTATCTAGAACTGGAATAAATTCCATATCGAAAATGTAATTGTTTACTTCTCACCATAGTTTTTAATCATAGATAAAAATTGGATTCAGTATTTGTGATTAAACTAACAATAATATATAATTAATAATCAGTAAATTAAATTTTTTAATAAACTATTTCCAAAGAATATATCGTTCACTACTAGCCAAATTACAAATAAAAAGAGATAACGAGCTGACTCATTCACCCTTTTTAAGGGTGGAAAGGACGGATAAAATGAAATTAATTTTAAAATGTAAAACTGGAATATACACTCTTAGCTCCATTAAACATGTTTACAAATCTATAAAAACTTACACTACTGTTCAGTAGTGTACAGTATATGTGAATACCCTCTGTTTGAGGTGGCTTGTAATTAAATGTATTCACGGTACTTCCATAGAAGCCTACTCCGGCTATAGGAAAGTCCCAAGTGATACTATAGAGATCAGATTGCTTATTTAATTATTTATGAGATCAATGTAGTACACCACTTTTTAAATAAAAGTTTTCAGCTATGTATAAGAAACATAATAAGGCTTAAAACACGATAGTTATAAGCAAATATAGAGTTATAATCAGCATAACAAATCAAATTGATAATGTGCACGTACATAGTTACAAACTATGAATATAAGGAAAGCTGAGCAACATAATGTGCACGTACATAGTTACAAACTATGAATATAAGGAAAGCCGAGCAACATAATGTGCACGTACATAGTTACAAACTATGAATATAAGGAAAGCCGAGCAACATAATGTGCACGTACATAGTTACAAACTATGAATATAAGGAAAGCCGAGCAACATAATGTGCACGTACATAGTTACAAACTATGAATATAAGGAAAGCCGAGCAACATAATGTGCACGTACATAGTTACAAACTATGAATATAAGGAAAGCCGAGCAACATAATGTGCACGTACATAGTTACAAACTATAAATATAAGGAAAGCCGAGCAACATAATGTGCACGTACATAGTTACAAACTATGAATATAAGGAAAGCCGAGCAACATAATGTGCACGTACATAGTTACATACTATGAATATAAGGAAAGCCGAGCAACATAATGTGCACGTACATAGTTACAAACTATGAATATAAGAAAAGCCGAGCAACATAATGTGCACGTACATAGTTACAAACTATGAATATAAGGAAAGCTGAGCAACATAATGAAAAATATCGCTAAAAATAGGAGAAAATGTAAAATTGGTATGGTGCATAGTGAAAAGTAGAGAAATCAATACAAGGACATAGCATAAATACAGTAATAGTAAGTATAGTTTAACATAAGGTTAAACAATAAATTCAATGACAATTTAAACACCGTTGTACGATTGAAAACTAGAATATGCTTACAAACTCAACCTACCAGTAGCTACTAGGATAGAAATAAAAACAAAAAGAGACTTTACCATCAATGTGAACCAAGTTTATAATTTTTACCATATTGATTTTTACTAATACAATTATTTTATTTAAAGTTTATATATGTTTTATGTCAACTAATTATTGTGTCCAAAGCACGTTAGGATTGTTCAGTTAATACGAATAAATTTGAGAGTTGAATCGGTTTTAAATTATTGCGGCAAGGGTAGAAAGGATGGTGTGTCATATAAAAATCACTGCAGAGCGTTAAGTATGAAAGGTTGTACTAACACGCAATACTCAAAGCCAACTTTGTATCGTTCCAAGGGACCAGTAAGTTGAAAGGGTTCTAGGGAACCTCTTGACTCTTTGGATTGCTGCTACATGTTTGTTTTATGTTTACTATATTTAGGTACAATCAGTAAAAAACTTGTTAACTGTGTTAGTTTCAACACTTTATAAATGTTAGAGACTTAAATAATTTATGAAGGAAACAGAATTAAATGGAAATGTAATGACTCAGTACTGAATTTTATCAGCATTTAAGAAATCATGATTAATATGGATTTTATATTAAGTGTCAATAACAGTTCTACTATTTACTACTAGAAAATTAATCATAATTCTTCAACCCTTGATCCTGATTTTTTAACACAGTTTTATACGTTTTAGTATAAATGTAATGTATACTAATGTTAAATTTACGTTCCAACTTGCAAATCATGCTGGTGCTTTCAGATCAGAAAAAAAGATGAAGATTGTTGATCTTAACTGATAAACGAAATAAAACTGGAGATAATCATCATATTTCATGTAAAGTTATTTTTATGTTATTATTTTCTAAGTATTTTTGTAACAGGTGAAGTTAAAAAATTATATGAAATATATTTATATATGCTGTTTTACTTATAAAATCAACGACATCTATTTAGAAGATATGTATGAGTGGGAAAGAGAGATGATTGTAGAAGAGTGGTTATGGTGTTTGATTCTTAGAAAGGACAGATAACTAACTCTATCCAGATAGCTCACAGTATATGAGAAAAGCATGCGTGCTATTTAAGGATTTTGTAGGCAACCCTCACTACACGACCTTGAATTTAGGATGTGACGTTGCCGCACTGTACAAGTATTAAATCTGAACGATTATTATCAGCTGATATATATTATTTTAATATTCGTTTTCAATAAGGTTAGTTGATTGAGTTTAATCTGGCAACGCCGCCTAGTTGACAGCCACTCGACGCCCTTAAAGCGGACAGTTGACTCACTACGACAAAATTATTAACACTCTTTAGCATGGGAATGAACTACTTGGGTAGAGTTAGTTATCTGTGGGTTGAATTATATTAATAATTCAAAAGTCAGGAGAACTAAACTCAATTTAGCTATCTACCTTTCTCAATAACACGGTTTCCAATTCTAAATAATCTTATTTCAATGGATTTGTGTCAATTTTCCAATGCAAAGTTAGAAGATAACATGCAAGAATTACTGTTATGAAAGATGAACACTGGTAAACAAATTTAAAAGAAACCATTTCAAATATCAAACGCAGGATATATTTTTATTTACAGTATATTGAAAGTATATGTTGATCGTTATCAAATCTTAGCCCCATGGTAAACGTCAGTTGTTAAGTAATAATGTATTATGTTAAATTAATGAGCTATTCGACTGAATTACACTATCTATAAATCTAAAAAAATATAACCCTTTTAAGGAAAGTATGATATTTTCTTTATAGGATCTCTCGACTTTAAACAATATTTTATAAGAAATCTGCTTTTAATTTTGAAGAAAATTCGAAAAATTAAGTTAAGTTTCGTTCAATTTCATTATGCTAGAACTAGTTGTGTTAGTGTAAGTAAGTTAATTTTATACATGAATACAGTCAGAACGACAATATCGTTTGAGCTTAGTTTTAATCATTCAGAGACGTAGGAAAAACTATGAGATATTATTCAGGAAACAGTATGATTTATGAGCAGTGAAGGGATTTTATTTTGTAACGACTAAAGTGTGTCAAAAGACAACAAGTGGTGCGGAATTAATATAACTAAAAGTCTAAAAGGTACTTGTGATAAAGTAATTAATACAAATAAATCATCTGGAACACATGGTATAGTCAAACAATTGTGATGTATATGATATTTGTATGACCTTGACACTCCACATCAGCGAAGAGATTATTGTCACAACACGGCTGTAAATGTAAGGAAGTTTCTGCATTATTGTCCTACTATATATGTCGCGGGAGTTCTACTATACGAGTAACAATGATGTAGAGCCACAGAAACAGGTAAATCACTGAGTCTATTTTAACATTTGTGAGAAATAAGGTGAAATTGTATAGGACGGATAAGGCCACACTATGAATAAGACATGAGGTGAGGGAGTACAAAGCAATTTCCGTTGGTCTGGCACACAATGACATGTTCATGTTTTCCAATTCAATGTTACCTGGCCAGAGAGTTCTGGAATTTCACCTAAGATCCTAAGGTAGTGATATATTTTTGGGTGCGTGATTTCATTCAGTATAGTGTATAAATAAATCAGTATTACGAACTGTACAAAGCAATTTGTAAAATATATTTTTAAGCAACGATAATTTGATTTTGTGAAGTTTAAGATAAGAACTGTGCAAACAATTCTTATCTATATAATTTCAGAAGAGTACTTAGACATTTTTGACTTTTCTCGAAATGTTCGACAATATTTTGTTCTTTCTGACTCTTTGTACATCTTTTTTACAGAATGTAAAAAAGTCTTTTCATTTCATCGAGTGATAGCAATGGTCATTCATACTGGTGGCTCTATGTTCAATACGATTGTCTGTGACTGTGTTAGGTTTACTATTGTTAGTATTATTATTTATTATTATTTTTAAATGGTGCTTCAATAACCTCCTACACCACACTGATCATCCCACTGACTAATACGTCTCAAGGGTCCATAACAGCCCTTAGATGTAAACATACAACACCCAAGAAATACTGGTGAACTAGACCAACACGGCTATAGTCAGACAGTAAAGAGGTATAAGGAGTTTTCAGCATCTTAAGAAACCTCCAATAATCGTTATTGGAAAACATTCTAAATTGTAGGGTCTATTTGTAACAATAGAATACACGATCACGAGATGACATAATTTAAAATGTTTGCAAACCACTTACACTCTTTTGAGTTAAATATAGATCAATATATATCAATATGTTATATTTCCCTTTCCATTCCCGTGTCTGTTTCCGTTTGTAGTATTCTACACATATTAATAGTGAGTATATACCAATGGGGAGAGAACGTCCTGGTAAGGGAGAGAGAAAGTCCATTAGCACGATGTCTAACCTAGACATCACCACAACACACCGAGTACCACGTACATTTTAGAGTGAAGCAAACTAAGTTACACAAAACTGTTGTCAGTAGAACTCTTAGCAAGGTTCTTACTTTCCTGGATTTATAGTTGTGGAGAACTTTCTTACAAGGTGATAAAACGTATTGTTCGTGCTGTATAATATCAATTATTACAACAAGAAAATAATAAATTGTAAACTTAATTGCTTCTGAGAAAAACAATTCCTATCTTATATTATAATCTATAAAGTATTTTGCTGATAGAATAAATTAATAAGTACAAATGCTTTGCAACAAAGTAAAATATGAGGATATGTGTACTTTTAAAAATTTATTCTACCACATATATCAGATCAGTAGCTTGTATAGCCTATAATAGTTTATATCACTTAGAGTCTAGTGACATTATTTGAGAATTATTCAATGGATCAACTTTTAATCAATTCTTCAATGAAGTTGGAATTAAGATTCAATTATTAGATTTAATTAGTTCTTTTTAGAACCTATCATCTCGTTTCAAGAATGTATATGAAATATAGTGGATTTATTTATTTAAATACAGTAATATACCATTTTACAGCAACATTTAAAGTGACGACTGGATCTTAATAAATTATATCAATTAACATCAATCGTATCAATGACAAAACGAAGCCCTTAAGCCAAGAAAATACGTCTTTCCCTGCAGTAAGTGTAAAATATTAATGATCAGTAACAAGTCATACAAAGACAATAAATTATTAAAAATGAATAATTACAAAATAATAATTTTATAAAAGACACAAAATGGTGGATTATCACTCACAAGGGGCCAATTTAAAAAAGATTACTGATCATTTAAACCTATTTTTATCTGTACAATCTGGTCCTGATCAGTGTGCTTAGCTGTAGAGCTATAATCCAAGTAGAACCATGCCAGGTTACTGCATAAAAATTATGCAAATGTCCAACATTCCAACACAGTAGAGCCAAAATGACACTCGTTGCTCAATCTGCGAGTGTATGAGGTCTAACCTTGATGAGAGTACTGTGATGTTCTCAAAATACACCCATCTTGTACTACTCCAACGTAGCAATCTGACCGTTATACGTGGGTCAGAACGTTGTACATGTTCAATGTACTCAATACGCTTAGAGAAAAACAAACGTAATACAATGTAGTAATTAACTTTTGAATATTGAAGAGTACAGAATTTTAAGATAAGTCTAATACATATTGTAGTGCACAACATTTTGTATGGACAGTCTTGATAAAATTGTACTTGACTGGAATAACGTTATCTTAATAGAAAGATTGGGTTCCCTGTAGAAACATTCTTTCCCTCTGGCACCTTGGTTCTCTTCGGAGCTTTAGTTCACTGAAGCCACTTGGTTCCCCCTTAAGAGTCTTATTTCATCCCTGATGCCTTGGTTAACTCCATAAAAGAAAAATATGGAAGTGTATTAACTTGATATACTATTGGATAATGTTTAAACAGCACATATACAAGTGACACTTATTAATAACACAGGATATTTCACCGTTTACCGTGATGTATTTTAACATGAGTATTACTTATTGATTTTAAAATCAGTTACCCCTGACATGATAAATATGTTTAACATGTACACTTATAGTATCCAAATATAAAATGGCTTCTAATTGTTAGGTTCTAGAATGGTTTTATTGACGAACGATATTTTTGATGCTTTAAAAATCTTTTATCTGACGGTACGAGTCGAATTTTCATGGGATCATTTTAACCCCTGATATTATCCTAAATTCTAAGTGTTATAATCAACAATAGTTTTTCTGTATAAAACTGTTAATATTTATACTAGACTAATGTGTAATATATGATATTGTCATTAAGGTTCGTAAAAAGAATGAAAGTACAGATTGATAATGGTCATTTACTAAACTCGATTGCGGTTCAAAAAGTGTTGACAGAAAACATTTTTTATGCTATAAAGGCTTTTAAATTACATAAAATCCTAAACTCAATATCTCTAATTCCAAAGTTTCTTTTAAAGAGGAACATTTTCTGTTAGTACAAAACAAAAAGGTGGAGAATTAATTTCCTGAGATATGTGATACAGTTGTGTGAGAGGACTGATTTCCCTGGCGTCCTATCCGCTTCTTTCGTTCGATCATATATAATATCTTGTAGTCAGTATTTTGCATTTTTTCGTTAGTGAATTTTCAGTTTACATTATATAGTGGTTGATCTATTAAGTTTATATAATTCTGCAATTCTACTGCCAGTAGGAAATCTGGTTGCTCACTTACTCACTAACTGGCTTAAACTTAGAGGTTCTTGCCAATAAGCTGGGAACTCAAAGTTTGGCAATATAATTGTTCTGATTTATTCATATTTTAGGGTTAAAAGGAAAATGTTATTTGATAAAACTGATAAAGAAAGATCACTTTGATTTTCCATACATATGGAAATGGACAAAAACAATCTTAATAATTATTCTGACTGCCTCTTTTAGGGCTTATTTTAAGATATTTTGAAGGAAAACAAATTATTCACCAGCCCTAAAAAAAAATAAATAAATAAATAAAAAACCCAAACATTCACTAAACTTGGAATTTGATTAAAACAAGTATAGAGGCCCTATCACACATTAGTGGAATGTTCTATGTTATATCCTTGTTAATATTATTTTTGTATATATTTGCAATAGGGGATTTTAAATAATATTTAAGTACCTTTAAGCAACTAATTACTTCAAATCAAATGAAAACAATCATATTTTTATTGATTTTCAGCTCAAATGAGCAATCAACATTGTCAATTTTACATGTATATTTTGGTGGCATTCAGATATAAAGCCGTGTATGTATATTCAAAAAGGCCCGTCTTAAATATGTACTATTAATGTTTATTTCATCAAATTTTTACTTAGTCTAAATTCTGAATGCAGCACAAAAATATTTAAAGAAATGCAGAAAGTTATGGGTGTGTTGGTGGCCCTTACAGTACTGTAAAACTAATATTCTAACAGTTAGTTTTAATGATACATTTATATCTCAAAAGGTACTTGATAGGGGGATAAAATTAAAGGTTTATTGGCCCTAAGATACCATATATATTTTGTCAGTCATAAATTATGGCCAATATATTAGTCCCTTGTGTCCCTCAATCCTTGATCAAGTTCCATTAAATAGGTTTGTTTATAACGACCACTTAAATATTTCAGATTTAGAATATCCCATGATAAATCAATGATTGTACTTTTAAAACAATAAAAAAGAAATCTAATTACACTATTAGATGTACTTTAAATCCTATTCTTCCGGATATTGTAAGCAATTTCACAATTTAAAATATGCTGTAAAATATTAAATTATGAAAATTTGAAAACGTGAACTGAAATTTTTAATTATAATGTCAATAAACTTAAGTAACAAAGCCAGGTAATAGAACGGTACATAGACTAAAGTTATTTTTTTAATTAGGTATAGTGAAAATGTTAGTATATTTTATCCATCAAATGTAATACAAATATATGTAGTCAACAAATTGATATTTATCTGTATACAAATGTTTGAACAGCTTTGCTAACGTAGTCCATTAATATAAATCCATTTTGAAACAAGATATTTTTTACAATAACCTCAAAAATATTTTTTACATATCTAATACCATTTAGAATATTACTTAAAATAATATTGTAGATATTAATAAGTGGCTAGTTTTTGTTGACATTTGTCTTAGTGATGGAAATTATGAGCATACCAAGAATAAATGATACTTCACGTAAACAGTTTATAAGGTTAAACGAGTAACACGAATCCTTTTTTATAACCTTTTATTTAAGTAAAAAAATATGTATATTTTTTTCTAGGACAGGCCAATCTCGTTCTCGGGCTTACTTTTCTCATACCTAGAAGCCTATTGATCTCTGCGGGGAATTTATCAGATAAAAAGGGGTGAACCAGTACATTATAGTGTAAACATTACTGATAAATACTCTCAGTCCAGGACAGATTCGAACCAGTGATATTTCTAATCCTGGCTAAAAGTCCTGACGCACTAATCCACTCAACTACCGGCTCGCTCTTTATATTGATATACCGTTGCGTATAAAACCCCCAAGAGTAAATAAATATGAATCCCTGAAGTAATATTTCATTCTACGTACTATAAAAGTGTGTTTATTACCAAACTATTATGTCTAGATTTATTATTTGTGTTTAAATTCATGCAGGTTATTTCACGTTGTTGCTAAGAATGTCTATGATCAGTGAAGTGCATAACACGTTTTACTATCCTGAGAGTTATTCTGGCTATTTCATTTAATGTTTCCCATATATATTACTAATGGTATTACCAAGCAGAAGGTAAAACTTCTGATTGTAAAACAAACAGAGGCACACGGACTAATTTCGTAATCAAGTTTTCAGTCTGCTCTGAACTCCATCCACTTAACAACGAAACTGTACATTTGGCCAGAATATACTACTGTATAACCAATTTTAAATTTCAGGTTTTAAATCTGACAAAGTTAAAGAAACCGTTAATGGTTCATAAATTATATGAGATATGTAATTGACTTTAATACTTAATATGAATGATACTTTTCTTTAAAGATCACTCTCTTTTCAAAAAAGAAAATCATTAGACAATATTCGTTAATTGTTACATTTCAAAAGTATATTCAAAGACATATATTTTGCTCATATTCTCCAATGAGCAAAGCTAATCCATAAAAAACGTCAAAGTGATAGAAGCAGTGGTCAGTAATAAAACACAAATCAGATTAATGCCGATGCCCAAAACGTTATAAACTACTATGAAATCAATTTACATTCATCAGTACTATTTACTATGAACCTAGAACCAAATTTACTTAACTATTAATTAACCTCAATCTGACCAAATTTTGGATTTTGTGGTATTGTACAAGAGGTACACTTATCGTGTTTCAAAACAGCCAATTGTGTGTCTGGACCACATGAAACAATATTTATATGCTAATAATAATATAGTCTACTAAGGTTAAGCATATTCTTATGATTTTAATATTATCACAATGGTGATTCTTTTTATGAAGATAGACATTTATTAACCACTTAAAACCCATAAGTTTTAATATTGGTATATAAAATAAGTTAGGACAGCAAAGTCGAAGAAAAAAATAACATATAGAATAAAAACATATATTTAAAAAACAATAGTCAAGTAATGTAATAAATAAATGCCTAGCCTATATATCAAGTATAGATAAAATATAATACAATTTTGTAATTGGATATAAACTATCATAACATACCGAAATTGTATAATAATGCTATTTTGTATCATTCAAATGATCAATGAAAAGAAGATTGGTATTTTGAATGATTAAAAATTTCAAGTTTAAATTAAATTAAAATAAAACCAAACTAAACCTTAATATTTCCTTAATGGAATGCAAGTAGTTTAAATACATAAATAATACAGGATGTTGATAATTTATTCTTTTTATGTCAGTTCCACGTGCCTACATTAGGGCCACCCTCAAGCTAGTAACAAGGCTGCATTAACTACTGTCGGTAAGTAGGCTCAAATTACCCGTAATGACGGCATCTGAGTGGTGCTGGAACCACTTTCCCTTGTAATGACAGTCATTTACCTTCTCATTAACATACCACAAATAGAATCGATATTAATTTTCATTTGTAAATTTTCAAAACCATGTAAAATGGCTACTAAGACAAATTAAAATTCTGCATTTGTGAGTAAAGTAAAAATAGCAATAATATTTTTACTTACTTATTTGTGCTCATATATTTTTTAAATTATGTATCATGTACAATGATATGTATTTACTATAATTGTTATCAGTTATACTTTAAGGCTTTCCTTCGTAGGTATCAACAAATAATAATGGTAAAATCACAAAGAATTTAAACGTATTATGTCTATATAACATTTAAGTGTACAGCACAAGTTGATTTTGTTATGTCTATTCAAGGCTATACTATATTGCACTAGAACTGTAATACTTGATACAGTTTCGTATCACGGCAATCTTTGTCAATGCCACCTAGGTCATTGCACCACGACCCTGCACGGATAACCATACACTTCAAGATTTTTAAGCCAATTCAGTTTCTCCCAGAAAGGACTAGAATGGCAGTTCAATTTTCAGGTGGATCCAGACCCTTCCAGAATTGGCGCCCAGAAGGGGCTAGATTCCATCCCATAATCACTTAGATAGTTCCAGAACCATCTGGACCAACACCACTGAGTAATATAAAGATAATCTCCTACCGAACTGATAGTCAGTTAGTCAGTCACTCGATAAGTCAGTCGGTGACATTCTACTGAGTGGCGCAGTCAGCCCTATTGGAAGTGATAGTGTTTGTGTCCGTTAACAGTTACAGTAGACAAAGCAGTTTCAGACATAGTGTGAATATAGACTCTTAAGTGATAACTGACCTTAATAGTTGTGAATAACAGTGATTACTTTCAAGTGTCAAAACAGTGTCTATCTAGTAATTTAAGTTCGTACAAATCTTATGGTGTGTAATTTGGTCATTTATAGCGTGTTAACAAACGTGTGAGTTAGTGCCTAGGAGTAGAATTGCCTTATTTATTTTGAGTCATGTTGGACTATAACAAGAACATAATGCTCAGTATACGTAGACAAGGAGATAGTAGCATTACAGTATATTGACTATTTTTAGAAATTATAAAACTATAAAACGCATAATTAGAACTATTAATCTAAATACATAAAAAAAATTTACTTATGGGTCTACGTCATTCAACCCTGAGACGTCGTAAGTAAAAGAGCAGTAAAGTAATTCATTTGCCTAGACAACGTGCATGACAGTTGAGTCAAGGGTCAATTATAGTATCGTAGATCTTTAAGAACACTACAATACTCAAGTCTAGATTTTCACTATAAATTATACGTCGTAGGTATATATCATTGAACCTTGAGGCACCGTGAACGACAGGTTCCTGTCAGTCAGTTGGGCCTAGATCACTGAACCAGATGATAACATGCACGATAGATTTCAGTGTAAATAATATATCTCATGGGTAAAGATCATTGAACCCTAAAAATCAAGTATGACAGATTCAAGTTGAATAAGTTACCTCATGGGGCTGTATAATTGAACCTTAAGACAACATGGAAGCCAGTTTCAAGTTCAATGAGGTACTATATGTCTAGGTCATTGAACCTTGAGACAACACGCAAGACAGTTTCAAGTGTCAGTAAGGTACTATATGTCTAGGTCATTGAACCTTGAGACAACACGCAAGACAGTTTCAAGTGTCAGTAAGGTACTATATGTCTAGGTCATTGAACCTTGAGACAACACGCAAGACAGTTTCAAGTGTCAGTAAGGTACTATATCTCTAGATCATTGAACCTTAAGACAACACGCAAGACAGTTTCAAGTGTCAGTAAGGTACTATGTCTAGGTCATTGAACCTTGAGACAACATGCAAGCCAGTTTCAAGTGTCAGTAAGGTACTATGTCTAGGTCATTGAACCTTGAGACAACACGCAAGACAGTTTCAAATGTCAGTAAGGTACTATATGTCTAGGTCATTGAACCTTGAGACAACACGCAAGACAGTTTCAAGTGTCAGTAAGGTACTATTATGTCTAGGTCATTGAACCTTGAGACAACACGCAAGACAGTTTCAAGTGTCAGTAAGGTACTATATGTCTAGGTCATTCAACCCTGAGACGTAGTAAGTAAAAGGTCAGTAAAGTAATTGCCTATACAAATGAATCTTAAGACATTGTATGGCAGGTCCAAGTGTCAGTGGATTACTTCATGGGGAATGTAATTTAAATTGAAACGGTGTGCATGAAAGTGTTAAGTGTCAGTAAGGTACCATATATGTAGGTCATTGAACCTTGAGACAGCGTTCATGAAAGTTTCAGTAAGATATCCTATGGATCTAGGATTCAACTACATTGACCTGTAAGGCAGTGTCAATGACAGGTTAGAGTATTACTCAAGTAACTATGAATCTAAGTTTTTGAACCTTGAGACAGCGTTCATGAAAGTTTCAGTAAGATATCCTATGGGTCTAGGATTCAACTATATAGACATGTGAGGCAGCGTCAATGACAGGTTAGAGTATTACTCAAGTAACTATGAATATAAGTTTTTGAACCTTGAGACAGCGTTCATGAAAGTTTCAGTAAGATATGCACAACTAGGATTCAACTATATTGACCTGTGAGGCAGCGTCAATGACAGGTCAGAGTATTACTCAAGTAACTATTAATCTGTCTTTGAACCTTGACACAAGAGTCATTAAGGTACTGAAGGGCCAAGTCTATGCACCTTGAGATAGCAAGCATGCTTGATTAGAAAGTACCGAATGGGGCTTTATAATTAAAACTTGATAAACCGTGCATGACAGGCTATAGTGTCAGTCAAGTACCTATGAGTATATGTTGTTAAACATTGAGATAGGAGTCATGACCAGTTAGAGGGCCAGTAAGGTACATGTGAATCTAAATCTGCTAACCTTGAGACATCGTGCATGACTGGTTAGTAAATATGTAAGATACTTCGTTGGCACATATAATTGAACCTTGAGAGTGCGGGTATGACAAGTTAGGGTGCTAGTAAGGTTAATCATTGGCCTAGATCATTGAACATTAAGAAAAATTCTGACAGTAAAAATAGTTTATGAGCAACGTAATATTTTTTTATGAGTGTATGTTTTAATAGCGATGTAAAGTAAGAGTTCACATATAAGTATTATTAAAATGTATAATTATATTGTTTAAATATCCATAACTAACTCTTACTGTCTTATAAAATGATAAACATATCTCAAATGTTAAAATGAGTGAGACAAAACTAACGGTGTGCCAGTTTCAGGACATAAAACACTATTGTTTTATATACATTTTCATCAGCATATTTGGAATTCTGTATTTGAAAAATACTATCAAGTTATAAGTAAATTAAATTTTACTGTAATATTTTTTTTTACGTTGAAAATGAAGGAGGAAGTAATAAACAATGTTAGAGTTAACACTTGGAAGGCTTTTAAACTTATTTAACAAAGTATTACGTTGAAAATCGATGGCAATAAACAACTAAGCTTGCTTTGTGCAGGTATCAAACGTTATTTACAGACGGTGAGGAAATGTTTAAAAGGCTTTTATTAAATATTATATTCGTCCCTTATACATTGCTTTGACAAACTGGATCCCATTGTCAAAAAAGTATATGAAGAGTATTAGAAAATATAATATTAGTTCCTCAAATAAATATTTATGTTAAATGCAGTGAATTACTTATTTCTAGAAAATATCAAGAAACAGTGTGATAGATAA
>JAQJVL010000222.1:1357445-1419492 GCA_035578905.1 Stictocephala bisonia | reverse complement strand
TTGTTCGGTGTGACATTTTGGTAATTTTATTTACACTGATTAAGGTTTAAATGTAAGGTTCAGTTTTTTATTGGCGCAGTTAAACTTCCAAAATATGCTAATTTTGATAACTGACAGGATTGTAAATTATGCATTTTTTATTTCATTAATGTGTGATACAAAAAAATCTGTTTACAGATTTGTATGTTTTTAATACAACTAGTGATGTAAAAAGAGACTTTGGAATTTAGTTTAGAGAGGCCTAACTCGTTTTTGTATCAAACATCTCGGAAAAGAATAGATGGTCTTCGTATTATGTTGCGTCAGCTATTCAATGTACAAGTGTAATCAGATGTACTGTTTTATTTATCAAACAAAAGTAATAACAGAAGCAATTAAGAACATTATCGCCTCAGAAAATAAGAATATAAATAAAAATAGTTACTTTTATTTCAATATTTTGAATCTCTAGGCTCATGCTAATGATTTCATTGTTTTTAATGTTTAAGTTTGTATCATATTGTTAAAGTGCTTGCCACCTAAATGATTTTTCAGGGTCCAGAATAATCTAAAATCGTTTTGAGCAAGGTTGGGATTGTATGGTGAATGATCCAGTACTTCCCGGCTGAAATAATTTCCAAAAGTTAAGGTGGTAATTTCCTAAAGTTAATGTTTTGAGAGACTTAGTTTACATGAAACTTAGTTTAAATTAAATTTTGAATTTAAACTGCTACAGTGGAGGTTGTAAAACAGCTCAGGGGCAGGTTTTTTTAGTTTAAGAGTTACAACTGAATGTTCTGTTGGTCAAGAAATCCCTTAATATTGGTGGCAGTAGAAACAACGCCCTTTCCCCCCACCCATATTATCTTGTTAATTACAAATCATTCAAGCTTAGGTTTTCAGACAGTTAGTTTACATGATGCTTCCTTTAATTAAATCAACCATGTTATCAAGATGTTGTTTTTTGATAATTGTTTGTTAACATTGGATTGTTTATGGTTGATAGAAATATTTCCAATGCTTCAAATGTTTAAGGAAACATACACAACATTTTGACAGGTATGACAAACTCCTGTCTTCTTCAGTACAAGTAACAAACACATGAAGACGACAGGAGTTTGACAAAACTGGCGAAACATGTTTCTTTCCTTATACACATGAAGCATCGAAAATCTCCAAATATTTGTCTACCAATCTTATCAAGACGTCCTGTTCAAGATTATGTTCACTTTTGTGTTTTAGGATAAAATTTATTTGTATTTTTTAATTATTATTTTCTTATTTGAACTGTATTATTTAAAGATTGTCATGTTTCTTATTTTAATAGGCATGTTCACTATTATATAATATAGTTATATCCTAGTATTTTGTTGGCAAGGCCTTATCAAATAAATAAAAACCAAAAACAATGTACTCACGAAATCTCCGGAACTACCAAACAGATTTTGATGAAATTTGAAAGGAAATTAGCTTTTATATCATAGAGATCCACTAAGCATTTCTCTAAATTCCATTACTATAGGGTAGAAACAGCCGCTCAACCTTTCCTTTTTTCATTAGAGTTAAAATGCTGTTAATTTAATCATTTATTTCAAACAGCTGATACAAAAAACATAAACATGGCACTAAAGGTTGGCTAATCTGGTTTTCATTGTGATATGTTTAAGGTCATTTCTACTCTGACATGATTGAACTAAATTGCAACCATCTAAAGTAGACTTATAGGGTTTTATACTCTGTAAAACGTTGTTTTATAGGAGAATGGTAGTAAGCTGAGCATTTACATTGATGTGATGGTTTAGAGAGAACGCCAGAGGGAAGGGTAAGCATGCTTAGAGAACCATCACGTTGTGAAGTAAAGGCTGTCGGACAGTGTATATATATTTTAAAAGGAGACATATATTTCCGTTAGATCTAAAATACACACATACCTTAAATGATAGGCATATGTTTATATGCCAAATACTTTCTACAATTTTTAAGAATTCATGTAATATTCTTAAATTTTACTAATTTATAAAATTAAATAAGTCACTTTATTTAAACCATAATTGCAAGTTTTGTTTGTTTCAGAGTTTGCTAACGAAAGTAGACGTAAAGTCACCCCATCAGATACCACTACAACAACTTAATATAATACTGAAGGATCTCCTTAATATGTGGTTTTCTGTAGGATTTTTAAAACTTGAAAAGGTGACATGGTCCTCTCCCTGCAGTTTGCTACAAAAGGTAAGCAATTAAGAGTTTCATACTATTTCAAAGTTTCATTCTACTAAATTTTATAACCAAACAAAGTGTGCTAGTATTCCGATTGGTCAGGTAGGGCTGCATCTTTATTTATAGTCCAAAAGCCACTTTGGCTACTATCGCTAGTGTCGGAGAATGCAAATTTTTTAATTGGCGAATTTGTTTCTTTACCAACAGGACAAACAGCAGTTTACAGCCGTTCGTGAAACTTATAAAAAGACTTTTTTCATATGTCAACAAGTTTTTTGTCTTAGATAGCCTTTCAAACAGTTTTTAACACAAATTTAACAGAGCTATGACCAGTAACTACGAGGGCCGTTCAGAAAGTAAAGAACGATTGCGCATCACGGACGGCACAGTTCCCCCACCACCGCGGGAGTGGGCTTATTCTTTAGTCCAAACCTTCCGCTTCAGTTTGAGCTGTGTAGCGGTGCCGTGAGGCCATGTTTGCGTCTCTTGTGGAAGTTCAAAATGGCGGCGCCAATTGAAAATCCCGCCAAGTGTGAAGTCCGTAGTGTGATTCGGTTTCTGAATGCGCAGCATGTTCGACCCATATAAATTTATAGGCAAATTAAGGCAGTATACGGTGACAATGCGATGAACGAGTCATCGGTGAGAAAATAGTGCATTCAATTTAATGAAGGCATAACTATTGTGCACGACGACGAACGAAGTGGAAGGCCGTCACTCGTTACTGACGAGTTGACAGCGAAAGTTGACGAAAAAATTCAAGAAAACCGGCGTTTCACTTTGAGCGGTCTACTGGCATTTTTTGTTGAATTTGTTTAACTTTGAGAACTACCGCTCAAAGTGAAACGCCGGTTTTCTTGAATTTTTTCGTCAACTCTCGCTGTCAACTCGTCAGTAACGAGTGACGGCCTTCCACTTCGTTCGTCGTCGTGCACAATAGTTATGCCTTCATTAAATTGAATGCACTATTTTCTCACCGATGACTCGTTCATCGCATTGTCACCGTATACTGCCTTAATTTGCCTATAAATTTATATGGGTCGAACATGCTGCGCATTCAGAAACCGAATCACACTACGGACTTCACACTTGGCGGGATTTTCAATTGGCGCCGCCATTTTGAACTTCCACAAGAGACGCAAACATGACCTCACGGCACCGCTACACAGCTCAAACTGAAGCGGAAGGTTTGGACTAAAGAATAAGCCCACTCCCGCGGTGGTGGGGGAACTGCGCCGTCCGTGATGCGCAATCGTTCTTTACTTTCTGAACGGCCCTCGTATATATATTCGACAGATATATTTGCCTTCAAATTTGCAAAGGCCTTAAATACTTTGAAGGTAATCTATTGATGTCATTCGGGATTTGCATTATGTGCAGCACTGGCCTGTGGTGACCTGTAAATCAATTAATTGTTGACTCCATTCACAATACAGGGACAGAGAATACAGACAAGTCATTGGAAATCGGTGGCTTTCATTGTATAAAATAACTGTCTAAGGAAAACTATGGAACATTTGATTTTCACCTTCACTCACCCACCCACCCACTCACTTACAGTGGTATGAACAAAATTTATTTTTAAATTAGTAACGTTTGCAACAAGTTCTCTTAGAAAACACAGGAACAAAATATGTGAACCATATCACTTCCAGTAAATAATGGAATATGTAGCTAAATATCATATCTTTTTGTGGCAGATATCGGAATATGAAGCTGTGCACCCAGTACGTAGTTGGACTGATATTCGCCAGAGAGTTGGGCCGTATCGCCGATGTTTTGTCTACACCCACAACAGTATGCCTGATGAACCTCTGGTTGTGTTGCATGTAGCTCTCACAAAAGAAATCTCGGATTCAGTGAAAAATATCATACAGAAGCCTACAAAAACAAGTAAATATTGTTACTACGTTTAGACTTTTTGCTTTTACTGTCTAAAAGTATATTGACAGCCAAAAATTCTAGTGTAGTTCAGTTGATTTTTCTTCTAACTATGCCAAAGGAATTTTTAGTAGTACTTTTTTACGTTGGTATGGAACAACGGTCCAAACTCATCAAGCTAAGTTTAGTTGAACCTTCCAGGATTTGAACCAGTGCAGTTCTAATTAATGTAGAGTTTAATTATATTTTATCAGTATCTTTAATGTTTGTTGACGAGAGACCAGCTGTATTCGTAACTAGAAGACACACTTCACGTGCCAACTTTGTCACTCGCTACGCTCAAAAGGGAAAGCTTGGCCTACAACCTTGCTTGGAAACTGCCTTTGGCCCCTTTGTGGAACTTGGCCTGCGGTCTTCTGGGTTAGGGTAGGTTAGGTTGGGTTGGACTGAGTTAGGTTAGGTTGACTTGAGAAAAAAAACCATTGTACGTGCAAGGGACATTAAGTCTAATAAAATCGATTGTTAGGTGTAAGAGAGGTAATTTTAGTCTTATCAATAGTCTCCAAAGTTCACAGGACTTAAACTTCAAAGCCCTGCGTTGAAGTTGGGAGTGCTAGCTACTATGCAAGGAAAAGGTTAATTTAATGGAAAATATGTTCTTTTTAAATTAATCAGGGCTTTTGTTCTAATCTTTTTTTAAAAGACTTTAGTTGTAGAATTTTGTGGGACCTTTTATAGTTTTCTTATCAACATTAAGGTGGTTCGGCCGCCTTTAGGGACAATTAAATTCCGATTGCAGCACTGACTGTACCCCTCCTCCTGCCCTGGGATGGGTGGGCCAAAAGACAATAGACAATAGTATAACTTCAGGAAGTCGTAAAAGGGTAACCCTACGGGTGCGTTGCTGTTTCTCGCTGTATATCTGCATAACGACTGGATTGTAATATAACATGTGGGTAAAAGTACATTCACCAATTGAGTATGTAAAGTTAATCAATTTTGTATATTGTGTGACATGAAAAATCATAAGATGCCAAACATGACATGGCATTTCTCGTCGTAATAAAATAAAAACATATAACATCAATTATTTAAAATTAAATTTGTTAATTTGCAGTAAAATTACATAATTTAAAATAACTGATGAACAAGACCAGTCCTGTGAGGGTCTGTTTTTAATATTTGGGAATAATCGGGAAAATAGTTTGATAATTCTGTATGTACCAAGAAAGCCCAAATTCGCATCTTTGAAGTGATGTATTTATAACTATAAACATAATTTTAATGAAAGAACTACTTGGAAGGTGTTTAATAGCTGATATAAAGTAATTGAAATAGAAAAAAATAGAAAATTATTTTTGATCAAACAGCCTTAAAAAACTTGTTAATAGTCGATTGAGAGATTCCTCCTGGTATATGCCAATAAGGGATAGATTTATGTCCATCAGATGTTTATTATGAGTTTGATTAATTTAAATCCGTATCCTCAGCATGACAGTGGCAATAACTCGGTTGCTTTGAACAGTCAAGATATTTTCTGTATGCTTTTATTAAATTTCTATCCAGGTATGATTTTACATTGTTTGACTGTAAATTTTATGTATTTGTTTTGTAATTTTCACCAAGCCATTCCAAACAGTGTTTTAGATTTGTAAATCAGTAGGTTAGTTGAGTTAAGAAATATGAGCTGCACCTATCTGTAAGACACTTCAAACTCTCATTTATTGATTACAATTTGAACTATCATCAAACTTAGTACCAATACAAATATTGCAGACAAAGAAGGGCATATAAATTTCATAGGAAGATCTACCTTCAAATGTACATATAAAGTAGTTAGTGAACATTTTGCTACTAATTTTAACTTTGTATGTGATCATGTGAGAAGTGGACTTGTGATCAAGTTAAGTTGTTTCCTGCCTTTCCTCACAAATCTCCTAATTCAAAGTTTGATCCATTTTGAGAGAGGATATTTTATAATATTTTATAATTGGATGTTTATCATGCTCTTTAGTTTTAACATCTGAGCCGATTTTTATGTATCTTCTGAAAAACCCTTATAGCATCAATATCAAGAGCCAAACACCTCTATACCTTGGAATTCAACCTTTATAATTTATTCCCATAGTCAAAACCTCAGTAAGACGAATTTATATCTCCACTTAATTCATGTTGAGACAGGAAAACTCAACCTCTGTTTGTCGCAACTTCTGGAATTACAGGTGGCATTAGACAGTACAGATTTAGTTTGATTCTATTTTGTGTTTGGTATTGTTCAGTGTGATCGTCATTATGGTGAAAAGAAAAAGAAGTCTATTACTTTAAGTGATGAATAAAAGAGGAGTGTGGTCAATGTAGATGTTGTAGTACGTAGTGCATTCGTTACTCTTACAATAAACGATTTTTTGTAGAACTGTAGAGTAAAGCATATGAAAGTGAATCTCTATACTACAAATTTTGCCAGTTTTAACCTCACAATAAAGAACCTTGCTATTGCTAATAACTTGATAACACAAATATTTTTCAATCCCCTTCAGATTCAGAGTATCAAGGTTCTACTGTATATCCAAATCACCCACTTTTTGTATTGGTCATAAATGTTCTCTTTTTACATTGTATTAATGAGCCCAAGGATTTACAAAGTTCAAAAATGAAAAAGATTTGCTTAGCTGACATAAATTTCTAATACATTTTAAGCTAGTACATTTTAAGCTTTTCATATACTTCATTCATATATTGTTCATACAGCTTAGACGTAATATTATGTTAGTTTGAAATATTTTTTGATTACTACAAAATAATATAAAAGCCATAACAATAGAATCATAATAGGATAAAATTCTTTTCCAGATCATGATACTTTGGCACAAAGTAACTATATAGAAAATCCGAATAACATTAAAGCTTTCATTTTCTACTCGATCACTTCTACTCAGAAAGGCCTACAAGTAAGTAAAGCTTTTGAATTTAGGCAAAATTATTTTGTAAAGAAATGAATAATTTTTGTAGTCAAGTTGTTTTTTTAATTACTTTAACTATTATCATCGACGATATCAACAGACAGTAACTAATTTTACCAAACAGGAAAACCAAATCCTCAACTTAAAAGTGAAATGATTATTGAACAAACAGATGTTTAGAAAAAAGTGTTTGAATTGTTTACTGTGAAAATAAAATATTTCAACCTTTAAATTACGGTAGTTATAAATCTATAAAAGAATTATCAAAGATAAATTAAAATGTTCAGTTCAAATGAAGTATACAACGTATACTTGAAATAGATCTTCGTTATAAATAAACTATTTCACACACAAACGCTTTTCACACATAAAACGACAATACATTACAAAATCCAATCATCATTTAATGTGGAAACATTTCAAGGTCTCTGAATTATACATACAATACCTGCTATTTCCATTGAGTAGAGCCTATAGTCATTTGTAGTTTGGAATGATTCTGAATTTTACCAGTGATATTTACAAAATATATACCTTTTAAAATATAACTTATTGTTTAAAAGAATTAACTGTTAGGCCAAGATTTAATAATTTGAGTTGTAGCCTTAAAACATCAAGTCAAATGTAGAATGCTGGCTGTTTTTAGTGGTCTTTGAAAAATAATAACTTAAAAACAAAATAAGTTGTGAAAACAATATTTTTATCACTAGATGATGTGTTTTCTTTTGTATGGTAAAGTGCAGTAATTTCATTAATATGACCATTTAAAAAAAATCAAACAAATATAATTTTGAAACAAAAAAGTCCACCTAAAAATATTTTTAAATGTATCTTATCTTTTATGGTATTTTATCAGAAAAAGTGCTAAAATTTATATTTATTGGGTGTACTTTCAGTATTTTTATTTAGAAGTTTTAAAACAATTTTTCTTTACACAACATCATTAACATGTTCCTTCTTTTTGCCTTCCCATGCCCTGTTGAACCTCTTGATTCACATTCTTTGGACTTTCTTTTTACTTGGTGGCACTGTTGTCATTTCCAAAAAGTATCTACTAGTACAAGTCTACTTAACTGTGGCCAATTACAGTTAGCCAGGGATTTCTCATTCAACTCTTCTTCACAAGGTTGAAAATAATTCTTCACAAGGTATCTTTATCAACTATGCTATGGCTGCTTGTTATTTGTACCTTTATTACAAATTATGCAACCTAAACTCGTGATAAACATGAAAAAGAGCTTTCTTCATTATTTTGCGAACTTATTTCAAAAGCCTTGTGGAAGGCTGTGAGTAGTAATTTAGGAAATTCAAATTTTAAAAATTCAATTATTTTGTGGATATTATCAAACAGAAGTTAAAACAAAATGCAGAAGTAATAACTTTACTAAACAAACATTTCTTGACTGTATCAGAAAGATTACTAAAAACATTACACCTGATATTAATATTGTTCTACTTTAAAAATTGCATCGATAATATAATGGAAAAGTTTTTCTTAGCACCAGTAATTCTTAAAGAAGTTATGTTAGTAATTATAAATAAAGAATAAAAAGTGATCCAGATGGGATGAGCTTTCAAGGTTTTAATAAAAAAATTGGTGAAGTAATACCTCCACATCTATTTTGTTACATATTAATATACAATATTCTTTATTTTACATGTTCTTAAAAAACAGTAATAGAGTCTTAAAAAGGGGCAGTTATACAATTCAAAACTTTATAAAACAATTATACAAATCAAATCTTTAAAAATAATAGTAAAGTCATTGGTTGATGTTCAATGTCCTCCAGTTTAAAAAGGAGTAAAAGGAGTCTATAGTTTCAATTTCCTCGTCAATAAAGTGAAAAGGATGTTGAAGGATGTTGAACTTTATAAGAACACTAGAAACAGACTAAATAGTTTGATATGGCGTGCGAAAAAGATCTTTTTCTCAGAAAAATTATCCTCAGCCAACAACTCAAAAGAATTTTGGAGTATTTTGAAACAATGCAATGTTGTTGGGAGCAGTGATAATTTAAATCCCCCACATGAGTTAAATATTGATGAAATAAACAAATATTTTATTGAAATGGGCTCAGGAAATGATGTGGATGAGAATGCTGTAAGTGTTTTTAAGAGAACTAGACAGGATGGAATTTTGAACAGTTTTTGCTTTACAAAAGTATCTGAAAATGTAATCAAAGGAGCAATGAAATCAATAAAATCAAATGCTGTTGGTTGTGATGACATCTCGATTCAAATGTTGCTAGCTGTGAGTCCATTTGCCTTAAAGGCCATTACACATCTTATAAATGAATCACTCTGCAGTGGAGTGTTTCCTGAAGCGTGGAAACTGAGCATTGTACGCCCCTTACCTAAGGTAACAACATCATCAAGTATGCACGATTTAAGACCAATCTCAATCCTACCAGCGATGTCTAAGATTCTTGAAAAGGTTGTAGTGGATCAAATAACATTATTCATTGAGACAGAACACATATTGCCAAAACTCCAATCAGGCTTTAGACAGAATCATAGCACATGTACTGCACTTACAAACATGTTTACTGATATAATAGATGCTAGGGACAAGGGCAGATACAGCTCCCTTGTCTTATTAGACTACTCAAAAGCTTTTGATTCCATCAACCATGATATGCTACTAGCGAAAATGAAGTATTACCATTTTAGCGACAAAGTAATTGATTGGATGAGATCTTACTTAGGTGACAGGCTGCAAGTAACAAAGCTTGGGAGTGAGACATCAAGGCTCATAGAAAAACAGCGGGGTGTACCTCAAGGTAGTTGTTTGGGACCAATTTTATTCAATTTGTACACAGCTGATTTCACTAAGTGTGTACAACACTGTTCTGTGCACCTGTACGCAGATGATTCTCAGCTACACTTATCTTATGACCAAAGCAGTATAAAACCTGCCATTGATCAAATTAACTCTGATTTGGATAATATCTCTAGTTGGTCAGTTGTGAACGGTCTCAAACTCAATTTAGACAAGTGTGTGGTTGTCCACGTTGCCCCAAAGAATGTGGTGCAGGGTCTCGGTGAGTCTGGGTTTGGCGTATCACTCGATGGCCATCGTCTGACTGTATGTGACAGAGTTAAGACCCTTGGTGTCATTCTAGACAGTGGCCTCACATTCTCTGATCACGTTACCTACGCCTCCCAGCGTGCCTTGGGCAAACTGAGGGGGCTATATAGATTTAGAAGCCTGCTACCTGAATCTGCAAAACTACGACTCATGCAGTCTCTCGTATTATCAGTATTTTATTATTGCTATCCTGCATACGGTAATAGTATTTCCAAAGAGGATACAGAAAGGATTAAAAAAATCCAAAACTCTGCCGTACGCTTTATTTTTAACTTAAGGCGGTACGACCACGTTAGTCTTTTCAGGCAGTCTGTAAACCTCCTTCCCATGAAGGCCGTATGCAGGATGCTGACCTGCTGCATGACTCACAAAGTTTTAAAGCTCAATGAGCCCCAGTATCTAAGCGAGAGACTCTCATTCTGGGATGAGGTCTCACAGCGCAGCACACGTAATGGAGGAAAACTTCATTTTCCAAAGGTTAGGCTTGAAGCTGGGAGGAAAAGCTATACTTATTTCGGCCCGACATTGTACAATGACTTCCCCGATAACTTCAAGCCTTACTCACATGAAACATTTAAGGTAAAGCTTAGGGAAATGCTATTAAATGGTGAAATAGTTGATTAGAAGTTGTTAATGTTTAGTTGTCTAGTTATATAATATGTCTCACTTGTTGCTTTAGGATTAGTTATTCACTGTTCATGTTAGTTTTATTTTTGACTCGAGTTGATCTGAAAAGCAGTGTAAAACTGAGAAACGCTTATGTAAATAAAGGCATTTTTATTTATTTAAGGAGCCATCTTCTCAGGATTAATGGTTTATATATTTAACCATGGCCAAAGCTTTGGAATTTTTTCAGATCTGTTAAAATATAGTATAACTAAACCCATTCCAAAAATAGTGCAGTTAAGTTGGGATGTGCGAGTAGTGATTTTTGAGTTCGAGACGAGTAGTTGGCACTTTTTTCGAGTATCGAGTATTTTTGAGCAAGTGTTTACAGAAGGATTTCCTGTACCCAAGGCAACTGTAAAAGGCACACACTATCCGAAGCCTATGTTAAGTTTGCCAGATTCGTAAATATATACATCTAAACTGAACACAATAATTTTGATTTGTTGTTTGTAACTGTAACATTTGATAAATAAAACTTACTTCATGCCTTTTGATATTTTTATGTGGGATTGTTTTGATTAACCTTTTTCCTTTTTTCATAACTAATATGATGAAAGAAACTAAGAAAGTATATTATTAATTGAAACAACGTGGATTATAAAGATTTAATCTGTTCACTCATATCACAGATCAGATTTTCTATGCAAGCCAATTATACTGTTTCACAGCTGGCCGATATGTTTATCTGGTGGTTCAGTTCAAAGTGTACTGCGAAAACGTAGCTAAGCTTGTTGGCAAAAGCTGCATCCAACCAAACTGAAGCTAAAATTCAGGCGCCATTGCCAAATGCAGTCATTTGCTTTCAGAATTGCCTCCTCTCAACAAAAAATTGATTGTGTACACGCCAAGAAGAGTGGATCTGTATTCTGTAGGTATTTAATTCAGTAATAGCAAGGTTACAACTAACCGGAAATAAGCTGTGAATTATATAATCAGATTTGAAAATCTGGATAACAAATACATCGATTGATAATAATAACTAAGCAGGTTTACTAAAAATAAATTTTAAAGTTGCTAGGGATGATCATAGTTTTTAAATTATGATCGATAATGAAATGTGTGCAACTTGAAACTATTTCGATACATGAGGCTATACTGAACAACAGATAAATAATTATTTCATAACGAGAAATTCATGTAAACCTGGCTTAATCGAATGAAAACCATAGACGTAGTCGGCTAATATAATAAATAGGTCTAGGCGTATTGTTTAGTTCATAATTACGCAAACCAAACTGTTAACGTATGATTAACAAGGAAGCACACATTTTTTATTCATAACTTATAAAACTATTTACTCTTAAAAGTAAATTAAGATGTAAATCTGATATTTTGTGAAAAACAACTACTCGATCAAACTTCGAGTAGTTTCGGAAGCTTCGAGCCGAGTTCGAGTAATAAAATACTCGACCAAATACTCGAAGTTTTGAGTACTCGCACACCCCTACAGTTAAGATAGTTCCTGACATATAGCTCTACTTTCAGTATTTCCTCATAGCTTGAAAAAATAATCTTAAACAGACTATTGCCATTTTTAATAAACACAATAAAGAAAAGTGTTGCTTTTGGGGAAAACTATCAACAAGAGATGCAAACTCTAAATATACTAATTACATAATTGAAAATTTGGACAAGAAAATCCTATCAGCAGGAATCTTTTGTGACCTGTCAAGAGCATTTGACTCAATGGGCAGAAGTATTAATGAATAATTACAACATTCGAGATTTAGCCAAATCTGTTTCAGTCTTACTTTGGAAATCATTATCAGAAAGTACGGATTAATAATCGAGGTAAAATCTTTGAATTCAATCGGAAGAGAAACTCAACTAGATGTCCGCAGGGTTCAATATTAGAACCTGTTCTTTTTACAATTTTTGTAGCCAATTGTTTTGTTAAATCATTTTATTTAATTCTTTCTCCTGTTAAATGTTCCATAATGAGTTGAATGACACTTTTTTAAAATTATGCTAACAATTTAATTTATTATGATATGTTGTCATTACTCATGCCTATATTCATCTTTTATCATTGTGTTTTATATTGAAAATTGTTTAGCTGCCTTGACTTTAATAATATTAAGAATTCGTAATCAAAAGCGTTGGCTAATTTATTAACATTAAACAAGTGCCATTAATTGCTATAAAATATGTTTTCTCATATAATTTAATTGAATATACATGAGAATGATGTAGGGCACTAAAAAAGTTAACCATGTTTGTTGGGACAATTCCTTCTCAACTCCCCTAAAACCCCATTTTCTAGGAGATTCTATGGGCATAAGCCTTGAACTGCTTATCTAGTGTCAGTTTATTTTTACAGTTATAAATGAATGTATTGGCTGTGTTCTAGACTCTATAGGAAGATTATAAAAGCTTTTCTAAGCAATCTCTAAGGACTAAGAACAAACTATTTCTTAGTAAATATCTATGGGACAACATAAATATCTAGTTTCAGTTTCACATGTCTTTTATATTATTTGCTATTAATTACAATGTCATATTAAGTACACATTCTTCTATGTAAACTATACAATTACAGCTAACTTGAAAATGTAAATGTTATCTTATGTGTTTCAGGGCATCGACCTCGGAAATTATTTAATCAAGAGAGCTTCCAAAGAACTTCATATAGAATTTCCAGAAGTAAAAATGTTTTCGTCTCTTTCACCAATTCCAACTTTTCGGCAGTGGTTGGTAGATAAAATCAAAGTTGCTGAAAAAGGTGTTGTTTTAGTCTTATTTTTAAATAGATCTACTAAAAATATAAAACCTACTTTATTTAAATTTAGAATTGTTTTTTTCACAAGGAAAAGTAGTGAATAGATGTTTTAGGATAGTAAGGCAGGTTTGCTGTGTTGGTAAGTTCTGTGAAAGTACATATAGCAAAACAAACACGAATTAAGATATGATGCAAGTAATCTCGAAATGTTCTTGTTACATATGTCTTTGAAATGTTTTTATGTATACAATACATTTAGGCCTTGCTTATCTGGCCTAATGTGGCGGTAGGGCAAGCCGGATAAAGCATGAGTCATAAAAAAAACTTGGTTTTCTAACAAAAAAAAGATATAACTAATAATGGATGTCGAAGAGAAGAGTGACACAACACAAATTGTGAAGGCATGGAGAATTTGGACAAAAATAACGCAGCCAACTACATATTGTCGAAATATTATGTCTCTTAAGGCATATGTTTTTAATAAAAACTGTGTTTTACTCATTTAAAATTCTAACATCACATGTTAAGTTGCTGTATAGTATTTAGATAAAAGATTTCCATAGGGTATAAATTTAGTGATTTTAAAAGGATGTACAGTAACTAACTAGACCCTTTAAATGAACGAGAACGTGTGTTCACTTTGCCACAGTAAACAAGGCTGACAATGCTGAGGTTGTGCACACAACAAACTCTTCCTTCCACTTCCCCATATGAAAAATGGACTCTTCCAGCCGCTCCGTCATTGAAATAAACAAATTGGTAGCTGAGATGTTTGGGCACATTATTCAATGACAACCGATAATGCACAAGTTTAAATAACAGTGCCTGCAATATTTAAAATGCAAAACTCAAACACTCATGTTCAAGATTTGCGTTGCGGGGCTGGATATTGCTTCTGCGTGGTTTTAATTTTATCTAATAAGAAAATTTTCCATTTGACTATATATATTAAGCATGAGACAGTTACCACAAACTTTCTAACATAAAGTACTTTATGGAGCCATGAATTATTCAACAATACTTTGTGTTAAAATATTAAGTAAACAGCATTCAAGGATGAGGAAGAACAAGAAAATTTACCAACAGTTAGTTGAACTGACCGTTCCACAACAAAGAAACTACAAACTTGGATAGTAACATCGAAGAAGTGAAATGAACCAACTCGAACCTGGCTTGTATCAGTATTTTATTGATGAAAAATCATCAATAACTGTCTTTATATCATATATTCTATTTAGGTTATTTTATGCCCATTAATATTCTATAATATGTTCCTTTCAGTTTATAGTACAAAAAAATAATATTGTACATAAATATTTCTATTTGTATTATAAATAGGTAACGTTGCGAATTGCATTTCATATTTTATTGATTTGAGTTCAATTGTTGAGCTTACTGGTAATATACTGTATTTGTAAAATATGTGCCTTTCAATTCATTATGTTTCCGTTAATGTATAAACATATAAGAAATAGAACATTTTATAAGTTATTTATATTTTAGAACTCCTTCAACTTGCAGAACTGTATATTAATGTAACTCTTAAAAGAATTCATTATGAGGAGATAAGTAAAATGGTCATGTTAAATGTATGGTAAGAACAGATTTATTATTGTTAAATCCAGAACTTATTTTCAAACATTAAATAATTATAAAACTTGTATATGCTTGAAATTGCAATAACAGTTTTGTGTTTGGACTCATTTTGATACAAATTGAATGCTGAATCCAGACAATAGAAAACTATTTATCTAAAATTTAAATTAAAAAATATTGATATTTGTTGGTGCATGCCTAGTATATATACTCATTCACTCATCAAAGAGCTATAGAATGAAGGTCAGGCTGGTCCTGTTGTAACTATGATCGCACGTCGGAGTGTGAGGGTTCCCTAATCGTCCAGTGGCCTTCGTAGAAGGGACAAACTACAGATACAGTCTACCTCTACAACTCCAATTTAATGTGAACCAAAACTGAATTAGTCCATAAATTATTATTTTAGGGCGACTTTTGGAAATCAAATCACGTTGACAGCAATTAAATAGTTAACAAAAAAAGATAAATGCGTTTGCATCTCATGAATTCTCCTCAACATTCTATGTAACTGTCGGTTCGTGAATGTGTTCAACTCTTATTGTTCTGTTTTCAGGTGAAGATGTGTTTGAACTACATGAATGGGAAGAGTTATTGAACATAATCAATGCTGAGGATAGATTAGATGCGTGGACAAAGCTTAGGTCTATGATATTAGACAACTCATGGTTTCATAATGAAAACTTTGTGAAACTTCTACAAGTACCACTTATGTCCTCTTGTACTCGTTACCTTTTTCTGGAGAAAAGGAGAGGGTATGCGTTTGACAGTGTGGGTAAGCAAGAATAATTATTTATATATAGTAATTTTTTAATAAAAAGATTCTCCTTCTGATCTCCTTCTTAACGTTACTCTGCCCGTTCCCCTTAGACCATTGATCTGTTTAACCCTCCCACTGTTGCACTAATAACCCTAAAATGTTACACTGTTTTTACGATTTTGCAAGGTTTTACATAAAAATTACTATAATATATTAATGTAGCAGTAACTAAGACTTATTGTATACCATTTTATTCACAAAAACATGCTCTATAATATGAAATATATTTTGAGTCCTTACCTTGATTGGTTTCGAAGGTGTTGAGAAGTAAACATAAAAAAATATTTATAAATTTATATTTTATAAGTTCTGGCTCAGTTAGCACAAATGGTTTTTGAAGAAATGAAAAATTCAAGATAGCCAAGTTGTTAGAAATGTAATGTAGATTTAAAATATATACACATGTTTAGCAATACTATCAAAGGAAAAAAGTTAGGTAAATAAACACAACTATGTATATTATTTTTCATCGATACTTTTAGTCTGATGTGTCATCATCTGCCAGCTTCCTTTTTCTTCCCACCCTTACTGGCCTCCAAAAGTGTTGTAATTTATTGAAACAATGTTTGTGTTATTATTATTGTTATTATAAACAATGTTATTGAAACAATGCGAAATTAGGATCCATTTTCACTAAACACAAACAGAAATGTAAACAACTCCAACAAACCTCATTACTGACAGCTGACACGAATCATACTAAACTTGACGCATACTTTGACCAAAGACAACTAAACTAAAATTTGACCAATGACAGCATGTATATATATGAAAATGTAGTGCTGTTTTCGATCTTTAAAACGAGTATACTCTTATTGCGATCGGACGTTTCGTAATCGCACGAGAATCATTTTAGCGTAGCGCTGCAAAATGGTTCGTAATACGAACCTTAACATACGCGCGGCCGTTTTAATGGTTTGTAATACGAACCATAACAGAGAGAGGGTTAAGGAACTTATCAGAGTAAATGAGGGAACCAGTACATTACAGTAAAACCTTGATAATTCGGCACTTGATAGTCCGGAATACCCCGATAGTCCAGCACGTCTGGGATCTCAACTTTAGAAATTATGTCCAGTACATATAGCAGTCGGGAATGAGTAAAAAGCGTCGAAAGCGAGTTAAAAATGACGAGTGAGCGAAAACAACTACCCAAGGTGATCGCTTCCAAGTACAGTGGCGTTCATGAGGCGAGTTAGTACATAATCGGACGAACCCGGAGCCAATTGGTAATGCTCGTTCTTCCATCCACCTCGAAACCATATGGCGCCGGCTGCTATCACTACTGTCGGCTGTCACTCTATCTAACTAAATAGTAGAACTCCAATCGTCATTTTGACTTTGTTGTTAACATTTGTCAATCTTTTTCAGTGAAACATCTGCAGACACATTGTATGTTAGGCCACAATAGGGGACGAGGAAGAATATGATTTAAATCTGTGTAGCAAATTATCGAAATTGTAAAGTACAGTACACAATTTTTCATTTTAACATCGTTAAAAAGCCATTCATGTATGCCTACTTTTCTGAATTGTTTGGTCACCATATCAGCTCGGCCATATTCACCATCTCCAGTCTGTGCAAAGACGTTTTGTCTTTGCATCCAGGTTTTATTCTGGTTCCTGGGATGTCGAGCTGGTTTCAACTTTTGTGAAGTCCCAGTCGAGGAGCTGTCTGCTACACATGGTCTTCAGAGTCTTGAATGTAGGAGGCGGGTGGCTGACTGTATTTTCCTATTCAAACTCCTCAATCATCAATTCAACTGCATCTTCTTGCTGGGTACAATTAGATTCCACGTTCCTACCAGAACTACTAGACATCAGCGTCTCTTTAAACATGACCATGCTGGGACCAACTACCTTCGATTCAGTCCCATTCCTTGACTTATGCGCTTTGGGAACGAGATTGGCTCTTCAGTTGACCTCTTCACCGCAGTCGTGGGAGCAGTTCGTCGAGCGGCCGCCGATGGAAGCCTGATCACGTGATGTGTCTCCTATCCTGGCCTGTTTTTGTTTTTGTTATCTACCACTCTGTAATAATTTTTTTTCGTCACTAAATTCTCACTTGTAACTCTCATCTGTCTTTTAATAAATGTATGCAAAAATTTAAAAATAAAGTTAAAAAAGTGTCAAGAAAAAGACAGAAGAGAGATTCATTTGGTTTATATATAATTTTAGTCATAGGCTCAACTGCACGTATTCCTGTTCTATCATAAATGTTAACGTATTTTTTTTGTAAATAGTAATTTATTAGTACACATTATATCTCGTCAACGTTCATACATTCAATCATTGTTGTTAGTTGTACATGTGTATTATTTATATCGTTATGTACATTGTTATTGCCAACGCATATTTACTTCTCGTTACGTTTACATATTCTATCATTGTTGTTATTTTCATATAGTTATTTATTCATTGTTATTACTTGTACATACATATATTTTGTTAATAATCCACAAATTAATTGTTGTATTTTCGTATTTTGCTAATTATTTATATTTTCAATTGTTATGTCGTCAAGTTTGTACATAATTATTCTTTCTGTAGCTGCTCACTAATTTTGCTGTACTGTATTATGACATCTTCTCATAGACTCTATTGTCAACATTGTTGGCCATCTTGATATATGTATTCTAAATATTGTAAAATGGTGTATGCCGTTGGTTAATATAATAAAATAAAAAATAAATAAAATAAAAAACAATTGTTAATAAAATATACCTTTTTTATTTTTATTTTATTTTATTTTTCCAACGGTCAAACAAACCAATACATATTATTACAATACAATTAATGAAAATAACAATATAAGAATTAATATAATATAGATACAATTAAAAAAGAAAAATCAACATAATATAAATAGTGCACAATGTAAAAGTACTATAACAACAATTAGTAAATATAACAATTAATACAATAAATATAAGTAGAAACAATCCATAAACTATAAATGTATAACAATATATATAAATATAAGTATGCAATATGATTATGATGGTGATTCGGTTCAAAGGGATATTAAGTTATTCATGGTTGGCTGCACTGACGGAGAGTGACATCATCATTGAAGTAGCTTGGAGAGTCAGTCTCACGAAGATTAACAATATTTATAAAATAATTCCAATTATTACTTATTATTTCACGTTTTACCACTGTTTCTCAATAAACCTTGATAATCCGGAATAGACAAATCCCTGAGTGTGCCGGATTATAAAGGTCTTACTTTACAAGGTGAATATTACTGATAAAAACTAAAAACTAACAGTCAAGGCCAGGATTTGAACCTGCACTATCTCTAACTAAGGGCATGTGTGCTTTACTCACTTCTCTTGTTCACAGTCATAGGTCTGGTATTAAGAAACTCCTAGGCAAATTTTAAGTGGACCTCGTGAGATTTGAAACCATGAACTTGTGCATGCGTTGTCACCACTAGGCTAGTAAGAGAGCCATTGAGAGCTTTTATATTGAAAAAAAAAACAGCTAGTGAGGGTTACCAATATGAATAAAACCTGGATATTTAAGAGTTAGTAATGACAGAGTGTAGAAAAAAAAAAACAGATCAAAGCAATGCATTTGTTGTACACGCATGTATGTCCTGCTATATAGCTGTAAGTGGTCTCAAATGAGCGCTCAGATGACTGTTTGACTTACTCTTAGTTCTGATATTAGTCACTTCAGGGTGTGCTGTAGAGTCAGAGGGAGACTCCTGGCACTACCTGTGAAAACAGAATAAGAACAAATTTCAGAGAACAGGAAATTCAGCTTTACGGGACCTATTGAATTGGACAGTCTTCTGGTTCATTGTCAATAGTAATATTTTAAAAAAATACTTTATTGTTCATTATTAAAATGCTGATCGTCAAGATATGGGCGAATATGAGGGGCGAATGAGTGTGGTCATTGTTACTAACTAAGGTTGACTGCTCCTCAGAAGCTCCAGAGCTATTTATTAAGCCCAATAGCTAGGGCAACTAAGGGGCCTATATATTTACGTGGAATCCAAACCACATAGTGTTAGTTTAATTTTTAGCTAACTGTATGCCTGACATTCAGTTCTCTTCATTATGCAACATCTGAACCTTCACTACCATCCAACATGGACTCCCCAGACTTCTCTAGGTAGTCTTCTCTTCCACGTCACCAACTCACATTTTACCGAATATGTTCATGTAACTATTTTTCACATAAGTACACATCCCACTTCTAATGAAAATTAAAGGATTTTTCTTAAGTCTAATAATTTTTTCAACAAGATAAGTATGTACTGCTAATTTTTAACTTAATTATTTAAGTTAATTTTATATTATAATTAAATTAAGTATTAATTTAAGTTAATTATAACTTAGTTCATAATACTTATGTAAAATAATAATTTAGTAATGTTTGTCTAGCCAACTTTCACCTGCGGAATGGAGCTGTGATGTGGAGAGTCAATTGGCTGGCTGACACTTCTCCCCGAGGACTTACCAACTCCTGTGGGCTGATGGTCAACTACAGGTGCAGTTTACATTATTTATCCTCATAAGAGACTGAATTTTTGTCGAGGGATCCTGCTGAAAGATTGTAGTTATTTTCTTTTAACAATTTTGTAGAGTCCTCATATATGGCATTTTTAACTATCACAATAAGAATCAATATGTCTTTGAAAACAAAATCTTGCTCGATAATCACCTTATTTTAAATAGTCTGTCTCAATTTGAAAGGAATGTGTGAATTGGACTGATAATTACATCTGGCTGTTTTCTTAAAGTAAAAGTATACTGTACTTCTGGACAGCCTGCAGAAGAATTGAGGCAGCAAATTTTGAGAACCACTTTTCATTTGCAGAACGAAATAAACTTGAAAGCTTGTGTAAGAGAATTAAGGAAGAGAGTCCATGGCACGTTTTGGTACAATAGTGGACATTTTGAAAAAGTAATTATGTAATAACTAAATGTATCTCGAAAATATTTACTAAATGTATTTTAATCTGTTAAAATCAGTGTAAGAATAAATAGTAAACAAAACTATTTTGGTATTTATTCTGTCTCTTGTGCTAACAATATCTTATAATATTAATCACATAATATTAAAGAAGTATCATAATATCACATAATATTAATCACATAATATCATATAATATCACACAATATCACATAATTATAAAGCCTCCCAAAGTCCAACCCCTCGTCCACGCCGTGGGAGGTGGGCAACGGCACTTAAGTACGGGATTGCTTATTAGGGCGAATGCCAGTCCCTGGTACCTCCAAGGTTGCTGGCTCGGTCTGATGAGAATCCTGAAACGGTGATGGCAAACGGGGCTCTGGTGAAGCAGCTGCGTCAGGCCTAGCAAGCCGGTAGTGAAGAAAACAATTGCTTTCAAAACTGTAGACAAGCCTCGGAATAAGACGGATAAAATGATGACGAAACGGAAAAGTCAAAGGTTTAGAATTGGAACACTGAATATAATGACGCTTACAGGTAAAGTAGAAGAGATCGTAGAAGTTATGAAGGAAGGGAAAATAGATGTTATGGGTCTGAATGAGACCAAATGGAGAGGAATAGGCGAGAAAGAACTTAGAGATGGTTACAAACTGTTCTGGAGTGGAAACAGAAAGAGATCAAGAAATGGAGTTGCTTTCATACTCAGTCATAATGTGCGAGAATCAGTTCAAGAAGTAAATTGTATTTCAGAAAGATTGATGAAAATAGTACTTAAAAACAAACGTGAGTCTCTAGCAATAATACAAGTATATGCTCCTCAAGTAGGATGCACAGAGGCAGAAAAAGATGCTTTTGAGTCAGTGCTGGAGAATAATTTAAGAGGAGTACATATTATGATAGGAGACTTTAATGCACAAGTTGGGAAAGAAAGAGAAGGGTATGAGACAGTGTTAGAAGCTTTTGGATACGGAAGAAGAAATGAAGAGGGGAGGAAACTCTTAGATTTGTGTGTTAGAAATGGTCTTAGAATTGGAAATGGAAACTATACAAAAAGAGAAAGTCATGTTATCACCAGATACAGCTGGGATAGAATCCAAAAATCTGTTATAGACTATATAATTGTAGATAGAGAGTGGGGGGAAAATTAAGAGATGTGAAGGTGATCCCAAGTGTCAGTCTTGGAGGAGATCATAGATTGTTGATTGGAGACTTCAAGTCGGAGGTGAATAAACCTATTAAACTGGAAAGTAGGAAAAATATAAAGTACTGGAAGCTGAAAGAGAATATGATTTGTCAAGAATTTAAAAGTAAAATAATGCAGAAAGTGCCAAGGGACCAGAGAGGAGAAGTAAATGCAGAATGGGAGTATTTTAAAAGAAATATGGCAGAAATTGCTGAAGAAACTTGTGGAAGGTCAACAGGAAGGAGAAAAAGAAAGCAAACAAACTGGTGGAATGAGATTACTATAAAGGCAGTAAAAAATAAAAATCAAGCTTGAAGAAAGTGGTGTAAGAGTGGCACCGCAGATGATAAACAAGTTTATTTACAAAAGAAAAGAGAATGTAGACAAATAGTGGAAGAGGAAAAAAGAAAATCATGGGAAAAGTTTAAACAAGAATTGCAAAAGTATGTAGATGGAAATAAAAAAATGTTTTATAACATGATGAAAAACAAGAGAAAAAAACACTGAAACAACAACCAAACTCGAGTTAGAAAATGGAAACGTATTGGAAGACCCAGATGAAGTTAAAAAAGAATGGAAAAATTATTTTGAAAAATTACTGAACAAGGATTATAAAGAAGAAGCAACAAGAAATAAGATAGCAATAACAGGGAACGTAGCTGATGTAAGCATGAAAGAGATGGAAGATGCAATTAAAAGCATGAAGAGCAATAAAGCCCCTGGACCAGATGAGGTGACAATTGAAATGGTAAGAGCTGCGGGACCAGTGGAAGTTCAATGGTTGTACAGAATTTTCAAAGGTATTTGGGATGGAAAAAACTTCCCAGATAGATGGAGTAAAGGGCAGATAGTCCCGCTGTTTAAAAAAGGTAATAGGAGACAGTGCAAAACTTATAGAGGTATAACACTGATGGTGCAAATGGCTAAGGTTTTTGAAAGAATTATTCTAAATAGAATCAAAGGAAAAGTAGAAGAAGAATTAAGTGAAGAACAGCATGGCTTTAGGAGGAATAGAAGCACTGTGGACCTTATTTTTACACTGAGACAACTGAGTGAAAAGAAATGGGAGTACAATGAACAATTGATACTAGTTTTTATTGATATTGAAAAAACGTATGACTCTGTAAAGAGAGAGTCAGTATGGAACAGTATGAAAGAAATAGGGATAGATGATGATTATATAGGATGGGTAAAAGAAATGTACAAAGCACATAAATGCTGTGTGAGAACAAATTTAGGCGATACAGACTGGTTTGAGATAAAGAAAGGATTGAAACAAGGAAGTGTGCTATCACCTATACTCTTTAATATAGTAATGGAAAAGATTACAAGAGCAGTTAAGAAGAAAGTAAAGGGAGAGTTGAATACAATGATTTTTGCCGATGATCTATTGATATGGGGGAAAACTGTAGATGAAGTTCAAGAGCGTTTAAATGAATGGCACAAGCAACTCAAAGAAAATGATTTAAAGATTAGCAAAGAAAAGAGTGAAATTCTAGTGGTTGGTAAGACTGGAACAATAAATGCAGACATAACCATAGAAGGGGAACCGCTGAAGACAGTGGAAAATTTTTAATATTTAGGAGCACTAATATCGAAGGAAGGGAAATTGAAAGAAGAAGTGACAGCTAGGTTACAAAAAGGTGGAAATTTTTACCAAACGGTAAAACACCTGGTGTGGAACAAAAGTGTACCCACAAAAGCAAAGATGATAATGTTTAAATCATATTATACCCCTAATAATTACATATGCATCGGAGACATGGACGATGAATGAGAAAGAATGGAGCCGAGTACAGGCAGGAGAGATGAAATTTTTGAGAGGTATGTGTGGAAAAACGAGAAGAGATAGAGTGAGGAATGAAGATATAAGAGATGAACTAGGAGTTAGAAGTATAAGAGAAAAAATAGGTCAGAATATTTTACGGTGGTATGGGCACATCAAAAGAATGGATCCAAACAGACTGCCAAGGAAAAGGAAAGTAAAGAAGAGGGACGGAGAGCTAGAGGTAGACCGAGAAAGAGATGGTTAGAAGGTGTTAAGGAAGAGATCGGAAATAGAGGGTACAGATGGGAGCAGATTGAGGAAGAAAGAATCTGGTCTGATAGAAGAAGATGGAGAGTGCTTGTCAACACCCAGACCCAGTAAACTGGAACGGGACTAGGATATGTATGTATGTATTAAAGATTATTAAATAAGTAAGTTTTTTGTTTAGCTTTAGATCACTCAATATAACATTTAGGTAGTGAAATGGGGTTTTTAAATTAAAAGACAACAATTAAGTATTTTTACTTATTATTTTCTTTCTTTTCATATAGCCTAGTGTTTTCAAAGCATGGCCTTTGAAAAACCTTAGATTTACTCCAAATGTAATATTCTTCCATTTGGTATTAAGTAGAATTGGGTTGATTGTTGGTTATAATTTTAGAGCTCAGTTAGGCTAATGAGGTCAAGTCTAGTAAATTTGAAAAACTGCAAAAATCCCAAATAAAGAAAAATAGATGGGAATCGGATAGAGGTTGATACGAACTTTTTTTATTTATGATGAGAAGAACGTGTTGCAAAGTTTTTTATGTCAGTAGAAACTCATCCTGTTTAAAGACATGGATTAAACAAATTTTAGGTTAGGTTAAAGGGCACTAGGCCAGTATATTGGAGAGATAGGACATCAGCAAACTTACCTTAGAAGACAAGTTCACTAACACCAGAGTAGTAGTAACATACACAAAAGAGTTACATAATCATACGAATGTTCAGTGCCACTGCCACTTTCTTCATCTGAGTAGAGAGAGAGAGAGAGACCCCTGAAAGTAATTGAATTGTAATGGGTTTTAATTGTTGCTTGCCTGAATCAGAAGCTGTTGAGGATGTTGCTACAAATTTGTAGAGTACTACAAATTTGATTTGGAGATGGCTGATATGCCTGCCACTTTTCTTTAGTTAATCGTCCTAAAATAGGCTCAATTGATTCAATTTTCTGTTATTTTGATGAAACTATTTTATTGTTGTTAATATTTTTTAAAGTAATTAGTAGAAGTGTATACATTTTTTCTGGAAGTTCTCTTTATGTTTTTGTTTTAGATATTATTTGGATGCTGCTGATTCAAATAGTCTAAAGTATGTTCAGGATAGGATCATTGTGGCATCTGATGAAATTCAAAGAATGGCAGCAGGACGGCCACTGAAATGATTTTTTTTAACGTTCAAATATTCAACAGGTTATATGTGTATACGATTTTGATTTTTACAAACATTGCACTGTTATTTATTGTGTTATGAATATATTTATTTTATTTATGAATACATTTGTTTATTTGCCTAGTCCAATAAAGTAATATTTTAATGTTTTTCCACTTTAATATTTATTTACTCTATCTTTCCTATGCTGGTATAGTGAGGTTATCTTTAACTGTTATTTAAGTGAGGTAGTTAGTTAATAGTTAGGTAACCTAGTTGGTTGAAAACCTAGCTTCATAAGCTAAAGGTTCTCAGTTTGATTACAATCAGAATCAACAAAATGTTGAAAGTGAGCAACTGATTGTGTACGAGGTAATTTTTGTACTACCAGCTCTTCTTCAACAATGAAATTTTCTAAGGATTTGTTGGGCAATTTAAGAAAAATAATACATTATTTCTTATTCACAAAATCAATATACTCCCATATCTTGATGATCGGCATCTTAAGAATAAATAAATAATGCTTCGAATTGCATTATTGCACTGGCTATTGTAAGCATTACACAAATTATAGAACATTTTTCTCATCTTAAAATAGTATTAGTAGATATTCCTAAGAGGCTTGACCTTAAAGAATAGTCATGTGTTAATAGAGAAATCATGGTAACAAATAGGTAGGTCCCTAAAGTCGGTTCTCGGTTCTATTGGTTATTGACAAAAGAACCAGAACCGAGAACCGATGGGGAAATCTCGGTTCCGGTTCTAGAAGTAAATAAGGAAATAGCTTTCATATCAGAAATGTTTCAGGTGTGAAAAGTTCTGAACTACATACAAGTTAGTGCGTCGCACAACGTTTATGTACTGTTGTTGGGAGTTAGTGGATTGTGCTGTGTTAGTGTTGTTAACTCATCATGGCAACTACATCTAAAAGAAAACAAGTAAACTTATCAATGGAACAGAAGTTGTGTGCATTAAAACGACTGGACAAAGGAGAAAGTGTAAGCAAGGTGGCTATGGATTTCGGGGTCGGCAAAAGTACAATCGGGGACTGGAAAAGAAAAAGAACAGAAATAGAAGTGTGGTGTGCTAAGCGAATTTGCAGTGAAACATTAAAAGAAAGAAAAAATATGAAAGAAAGTGAATTCAATGAAGTAAGTGAGGCACTGTACCTATGGTTTCGTCAAGCTAGAGAAAAAGGAACCCCAATTTCAGGACCGATATTGCAAGAAAAAGCAATAAAATTGTATGAGCTGTGTAAAAAGGAAGGAGATCCAGAATTTGTAGCAAGTATCAGTTGGCTTGACAGGTGGAAGAAGCGTTACGGTGTCAGGCAACTTACTGTAAGTGGTGAAAAACTTTCTGGGGACATGACAGGTTTTTTTAAATTCAAAGACCAATTTCAACAGCTTATTGAAAGTGAAGGTTTGACAGGCGACCAAATTTACAATTGCGATGAAACGGGGTTGAATTTTAGACTCTTGCCAAATAAAAGCCTAGCTTCGAAACATGAAAATTCTGCTCCTGTGTACAAGAGAAGCAAAGAACGTGTTACCGTCTTGGCCTGCTGTAATGCAACAGGGGATGATAAGCTAAAACTGTGTCTTATTGGTAAAGCTAAAAAGCCACGTGCCTTTAAACATATTGATGTAACCAGTCTTCCTGTGTCATATAAAAACCAGTCAAATGCATGGATGGATGGAGTAATCTTTAAAGAGTGGTTTTACCATAGTTTCGTACCTGCAGTTGAAAGACACATGAAACTGAAAAACCTCCCAAGAAAAGCACTTCTTATCTTAGACAACGCCTCTTCACATCCAGACGCAGATGAGTTACAAGATGGTGATATAAAGACCATGTTCCTGCCCCCCAATGTGACTGCACTCTGCCAGCCTATGGACCAGGGGGTTTTAGCGGCTTTAAAGAAGATATACCGCCGCAAGCTGCTGTCACATATTTTGGATGCCGTTGAAGATGATCAAGATTTGGTGAAAAACTTGAAAAAAATTGACTTATTAGACGTCATTGGATGGCTTGCAGATGCATGGCGTGAATTACGTCCTATTACGTTGGTGCGTTCCTGGAGAAAACTACTGGACAATGAAGGAAATGAGTTTGCTGACAAACCTGATGAAGAGGATTCTGGCCTAGTGGACTTAATAAGACAGGTTCCTGGTTGTGAAGATGCCAATGACTGTGACGTAACAGAATGGATGGAGCAGGACACTGGAGAAAACATTCTTTCGGATGCGGAAATTGTTGAAGTTGTAAAAGGAAAAGAAGACAATGAAGAAAGCATTGGTGACTAATGAAGAGGATAAAAGCAAGCCTACTGAAATAAAAATGAGTCACAGCGAGGAACTGAAAGCTGTTGAAAGTGCTGTTGACGTATTTTGAGCAGCAAGGTGCTTCGGCAATGGACATCCTGTTTCTCCGTCGTCTGCGTGACGATGCCGCTCGCAAGAGGGCCAGGTGCGAAAAACAAAAAACAATAACCAACTTTTTTACAAAACAATAATTTACAGGGTACAGAACTGTATTTGTTTTTCGTATTATGTTTGCAATGTTCCTATGTAGTGTTTAAATCTATTTAACTTCAAATGTAATGCCTTCTGTGGTGTATTTGACGAATAATAACATGATACATATAATCTATCAAAGGACTTTTATTCGTTTAAACCTACTTTTCCCGATAACTCGGCATTTCGCTAACTCGGCCGCCATTGGGTCCAAATTAGGCCGAGTTTGCGAGACTCTACTGTATTATACTTCATATTGGAGAAATTGCCATAATACTATGCACTGTTTTTACTGACTGATTCCACATAATTTGTTGATTGAATGGGGGAACTGACCCATTACTAAAATAAGGCACTAAAGGAGATGATTGCGAAATTTGGTAATATAACACTAGTTGAGGCTAGTTCAGCAGTTTCCCATATACACACAGTACTTTCCAATATGGCATTCACTTGAATAAAGAGATTTGTAAAGCAATAACCCATAAAAACAAGCCTAAACATCTACTTACAATAGCCACAGGATATCTTCAGCTGTGGCTTACGTCAAGGTCAGTGCCGGGGAGAGGGAGATCTCTATCAATAAACAGCGTTTAGCGTACTACTAGCATTGCTATTAACATCAAGTCACCACACCCACAAGTTACCTTTTTTATAACACAACTCCCATCCGATTAATCATTGATATATTTTATTTATAATCATATTAATTGGTATTATAGTGTGTTATCATGTTATAATTATAGGCCTTTAATTATATTACTATTATCATTGTCTAATATTAAATGAGAAAAATAAAATTATATGGAATAGCAAATAATTAAACACTAATGAAATTACAGAATGCAGGTTATGTTGGTAAAAAGGGCCGGTTGTAGAAATTTTTTTTAGTGTAAGCGAACCAAGGTAACTAGAATAACATAAGGTAGTGATAACGATGACGTCATTGGAGAGATTGTTCTACCAGCTGTAGAAATACCCATTATTTTAGGCAACAGTATAAACAAAAGTACGAGGCGTGTTTTTAAAGTAAGTACCGTTTTGGAATCCCGCCTCTGTAGCGCTGCAGTCGGCGTCCAGCGCATGCATGCTAGATACTACTATCTTTTGGCAAGCCACAGCCGCCGTTACGGACCCATTTGACTGTATTTAAGGTCGCTTATGACTGTTTAAAATTCCTTCTCTGATTAAAAATGCCGCCAACTGTAAAATACATGTTGTAATAAGTTTTTGTAAATGATAAAGGCATGAAAGCAGCTGACATTCATCGAGAGATCTGTAAAGTTTATTGATAAAACAGAATGAGTGATGGGATGGTATGGAAATGGGTGAGAGCTTTTAAGGTTGTGCGAATGTGTATGATGATGAACGAAGTCCGAAACCTTTTTGAAGGAAAAGGTTGATGACAAAATTCAGAGAAAACAGACGCTTTACAAATGCATCATTATGTAGTGTGCCTTCAAGTGTCAAGAAGAGCGATTATGGAAATTGTGACAGACTGTTTGAAGTACAGAACGTTATGCTTACAGTAGGTTCCCAAAATGCTGACGGATAATCACAAAAACAAACTTTTGATGAGAATCACACAAAAAATGTTTAACCAGTTCTCTCACATTCCTAGACCATTTGAATTGTGATGGTTATGAATTGTAAAACCAAATTTATTGTCACTGTGACAGACTCACGATGAGTATCAACTGCTTCCACACCCTTAGCGTTAAGAAAATGTACACAGCCCATAATTCACAGTCGGCGGTATTTTTAATCGGAGGAGGAATTTTAAACAGTCATAAGTGACCTTAAATACAGTCGATTGTATCCGTGACGGCTGTGGCTCACTAGTAGATAGTAGTACCCAGCACGCATGCGCTGAACACCGACCGCAGCGCTACAGCGGCGGGATTCCAAAACGGTACTTACTTTAAAAACACGCCTCGTATTCTGTATTGCTAATAAGACACTGTTATCGCTATAGCCAGTTGCGGTGAACTAACTAATATTTTTAGTATTAGAAACTGTTTTAACAGTAGCATCGTAACGTGAGAAAATTTACTATGTATACCAAACATTTCATACATAATTAGTACCAATTTGGTACTAATTATTTTTTTAACATATTTAGAGCCAACTTAATTTTATTTTGTACATTTACAAAATTAGAAAGAGTAATAACGGCCTCTATTTATATTATTTTAGTGCCATTCATTCCTAATTATATATACTTAGGCTAACAATTAACAATATAACCAAACATTTGTATTTCTAGATTAGCAGTATTTCTAATTATATTTTAATAATTATTTAATAACTTCATTACATTAAATTCTTCTTGAATTAATCAAACATATTAATTGACAATAGCTTTAAATTAAATAAATGGTAAATAACTATGAAGATACTTTGTATTGTTTGACATTTGTAGCTTATAGATTGCTTAATATATTTATATATATAAAAATAATAACACTTAGCAATCTTTTTGGTGTTTTTAATTAATTAATTTAATTTAAAAATTAATTAATTTAAAAATTAAAAACACCAAAAAGATTGCTAAGTGTTATTATTTTTATATATATAACTATGAAGACACTAATGTGAGAAATCAGCTGTAAAAACTTTATAGTATTAAAATATGAGGTTATCGTAGTGTGTTACTAAAATACTCTGCAAGCCGTTATAACACTGTTCCTCAAGCACACAGCTCCTGATAAAAGTCAGCTGTTCTCTCCAATGATGTCATCATGATTCCTACCTTATGATTGTACTTAACTTGTAAGGGAAAAAAAACATGAGAGGTAGGGGGCATTCTCTCTGGATATAAATACAAGTACTTGAGGATTATGGAATAAGTATTGAGATTCAAATATCAGGGTTAACTTAACTTGTATATTGAATGCAATTTTTTTACACCTTACAGGCTAATTATATATAAAAAAAAAGCTAAAAAGGGTGTAAAAAATTAATAAATTCAACAAGTCACCGTACAAGAAATTCCTTACTAGGATTTATTTACTCATAAATTAAAGGTAAAACTTAGGAAAAACTGAAAACAAGCAACAACCAAAATACAGATAAAACTAATGAAAAGTAAAAAATTAGCTTTCCGTTTGCCGTTGAAAACTGTTATGTATAATTAATTGCAAAACTTTAACTACAAAATAATATTTTATTTTTAGAGACCTTTAATTTGATATGCAGCGTGACATAGTTTGATGATAAAAAATAAATTGTTACCTAACCCTATTATAGCTAGATGAACCAGTATCCGTAATATTTGCTTAGAACTTAATTTTGATGCTGTAGCTGTTTTTTTGAGTTACAAAGTTGTTGTTTGCCCATACCATTATCCTGGTTCAAGCACAGAGGATTTCACCTCATCACTTGAAACCTTATCAGTTTATCTATGTGGGAGAGCTACATACCATGGTTGGTTGAAACTTTAATTAGTCGGTTAGTTAGTTAAATCCCAGCTTCAAAAGCTAAAGATTCTCAGTTTGATCCCAATCAGTCATAACAAATTTTAAAGGGGATCAGCTGATAACCACCAGTTCATTTGTCATTAGGCTATCAATTAATGACACTTTCCAAGGAATAGTCTGCCTTGGTTTGTAACAATGACTACATTCACTCATTCAAAATCCATATTTGTCCATATCTTGAAGATCAGCATCTTACGAATAAATTTTAAAAAATCAGATTTTGATGTTATTTCCATCAAGCGTACTTTAACTACTTTCATTAACTTGTTAGACAATTTAACTGTTCTTGCCTAAATGTTAAGAAAACCAGGAACAAAAGTTGCCTGGACAATGCTTTTATTAATTGTCATATTGATAATGTAGAATGCAGTGTTAGAGATTTTCTATTTCAGACCATAACTGCTTGGCTATATATTTAGAGTGCTATAATTTTAGTTTTAGTTATAAATTAGCAGATAAGACTGGAACAACACAACAATTCCTTCAAATCAATAATGCCTAAGCAATATATTCCAAATTCAATAAACAGCTTATACTCAGTAGACTGGTTTATTCTATCTGATAATTATTATGCAAGTGCATCTGCTACGTTTTCTTACTTTTTCAAATCATTAGCAAATACCATAGAATATTTTCAGGTTCAAAATTAATAAAAAGCCTGACTAAAAAGTAATTACAGTCAAAGAGTTTTAAAACAGGCTAATGAGTGGTTTAGTGCTAATGGTTTCCTTCTTAATGAAGATAAAACACAAAATGTAATGTTTAGTTGAAGAAAAATTGATAAAAACCTATCTAATTTTAATTTAGTTGATAGTATAACATTCTTGGGTGTGCATATTGATTGCCAACTGAGTTGGGGGATTCATATTGATTGCCAACTCAGTTAGGGGATCCATATTGATTGCCAACTCAGTTGGGGGTTCCATATTGATTGCCAATTCAGTTGGGGAATCCATATGATTTATATTAAAACTAATAAACTATAATGGGTTATTTATATTTTAAGTCGTCTTAAGCATTGTGTATCTATTGATTATCTTCGAACAGCTTACTTTGATTTTTTTACTCAATTTTGAGATATTTGACGTCCAAACCGGTTTTATGGTAGGAGAAATTTTAAAATTGCAAAAAAATGCTATTAGAATAATTTCTAATTCTTCTTACTTAAAATGCTGCAAGCCAATTTTTATTAGCCCGCATTCTCATAATACGAGAAAAACAACAATAGATTGAAGTTTGCAGACTGTCAACTGAGTAAAACTTTGATTAGCCGTACTATTCTGTCAAAAAAAGTCTATAATAAGCTCAGTAATGCTGTAAAAAAACTTATTATTGCGGCCTTGTAGATTTCTTAATGTTTTTAATGGATGGCTACAAAATAACCCTTTTTATAATTTAAATGAATTGTTTGAGAGTAACATTGTATGTTTAGGATTGTATTTATTTATTATGTTTGTAAGTACCTTTTGGTGATGTATTTTATTTTACTTTTGGCCATGTGTAATTATTCTTATTTTAATTCTATCAACTTTTAGTAATTACAACTTTATCTAGGATGATGGCTTTTGTGTTATTTTATATCATTAACTTAACTTATACACTAAAGAGTTCTTCCCTGTTTTATGACTATATTAGTGCATGTATTTTTCAAAGACAGTAAAGAATTTTGAATTTGAGTGTATGGTCCAAGGGTCAAATCTATAGCCTAGTACTGCTGAAGTCCAACATATTTTAGGTAAGCTTAAGAATGTTCTTTCTATTTTACAAGAGAAAATAAAGCTACACAAATTCTTTATAGTAGCTGATTACAGCTAGATACTACTAGAATAGATATTCTAAGATCTAATACTATTTTACTGTCAAATGGATTTGTAAATAATGTAAACGTGCCATCACGAATTACAAAACAATCAAAAACTGTGTGCGTGCGCACACGTGTATGTGTAAAGCTGAAATAGATGTAAATAATTAATTATGTACCGTATAGACTTTCTGACTTACAAACTGGTAAGAAAATTCATAAATGATTAGAAGTTTTATATTTTATCAATGTTGGAGTATGACACTGCATTAAAAACCTGAACATAAGTACTTAGGGTAGAGTGGGGGAATTGGGTGGTAAAATGAAATGAAATGAAATGAAAAATGGCTTTATTGGAGGCGAAGTTAGGACTATAGAGTCCTCTCTACCACTTAACCTCAGATAAATAATACAACTTGAAATAGATAACATAAAATCATATTAAACTCTACGTAATACAATATAAGACAATTTTATATACAAATAAACAAATATTAAAAGATTAACTAATCTAATAAAGCTAATCAATAGAAAAGAAATTGGCACTAACTATTCAAATTTAACAGTAAATTCAAAAGAAAGAAAGAAAAAAACGCTCTAAAGACACTCACCCATTCATACCTTACTCACACCCCACATAGCCCCCGCAAACCACCAGCCCACCGCCACTACAGATCCCGCATCAAATGACCTTTAACTTCCACCCCGTAACGAGGGTAACCTTCGATTATTTTGATGCTGTCAGGGAGCGCATTCCATAGGCGACAAGCTGTTACAGTGAAAGATTTGTTATATAAAGTAGTGCGATGTACAGGGACTGATAATATTGATGCCCCCTGACGAGTATTTCTAGAACTTATTTCGTTCATGAACCTGAAACGCTCGGACAAGTAACTGGGATTTTTTGTTTTTAAAATCTTGTGAATCAGTAATAGTAAATGATACTCACGAAGCTGTTTAAGCTTAAGAATAGACAGTTCATTGAAGAATGGCGTAACGTGATCATAACACCGTAGATTGAAAATAAATTTTATACAATAGTTCTGCGCACGTTGAAGCTTGTCCGAGAGCTTAACAGTCATGTCACTAGTTACGATGTCACAATAATTAAAATGAGGCAAAACAAGTGTCTTGACCAGCATCACTTTAACGTTAAATGGAAGAAAAGATGCATAGCGTTTCAAGCAGTGAATGCCAGCAAACACTCGATTGCACGTAGTCATAATCTGATCATTCCAATTCAAAGTCCTACCCATGACAAGACCAAGATTCTTTACTTTGTCACAATAATCTAAAGTAGAGTTATTTAGTTGAAGCTTAGGAAATGTGTCAATATTAACTTTAGAAATTAGTCTTGGGTGTCCAATGACAATTGCTTGTGTCTTTTGTTCATTAAGCTTCAATCCATGTTTCACGGCCCAAGAAGAAAGTGCATCGATGTCACTGTTTGTTCTAGAAACAGCTCTTGCCATCTCAGTAATAGAGAAGTGTTGATAGATTTGCAAGTCATCTGCATATAAGTGGTAGGAGGAATATCTTATGTGATCTGTAATATCATTTATATAAAGAATAAACAGTAGTGGACCCAACACTGAACCCTGAGGAACTCCTCTAGAAACATGTCTCCATTCAGACATACCATCATTAGTTTTTACACACTGCCTACGGCCAGATAGATAGGACTCGACCCAGCCAACACTACCATCAGTTAGACCATATTTTTTTAATTTTATTGTAAGAAGAGGGTGATAAACACAATCGAAAGCTTTTGAAAAGTCAAAAAGTGTTAACAATGTAAGCTCTCCATTGTCCATAGCTGCACGGATATCTTCTGTAATTTTAAGAAGAGCTGTTGTAGTACTATGAAATTTACGGAAACCAGATTGAAATTTAGATATTAAATTAAATTCCTCAATATAATATGAGAGTTGCGTATGGACAATTCTTTCAAGACATTTGGAAAGAGCAGGGAGAATACTAATGGGTCTCAGATCAGATGGTGATACAGGATTCGCAACTTTTTGAAGGGGACAAACTATAGCTGATTTCCATGCAGTTGGGAAGATCCCGGTCATTAAGGAAGTATTGAAAATAGCAGTGATTATTGGAATTGTAACGGGTAAAGTTATCTTTAAAAATTTAATAGGAAGACTATCTGCCCCAACTGCATTACTTGATGTTCGCATTATAGCCTTCAGAACATCACGCTCAGACACTGTTTTAAATGAAAATTGAATTTCAGGTATAACAATGGGAGAATTCAGAAGCTCAATGGAGTAGTTTTTGGCACCAGAAACATCCACAGGAATATTTACAAAAAAGTCATTAATAGTATTGAGATCGATATTGATATGGTCAGGTTTATTGGGTTTTCCAATTCCCAGCTCCTTAATTTTGGACCATGTAAACTTCGTAGACTTAGAGTTATTAAGTGAATTGTAATAGTACCTAATCTTAGAATTGCGTATTTGTTGTTGAACTTGATTTCTTAGTTTTTTATAGACTGACCAGTCTTCCTGTGATTTAGTTAGACGTGCCTTACGAAATGACGAGTCACGTTGCTTCTGCATTGTTCGAATACTTGCATTGATCCAAGGAGCAGGTCTTTTGGTTAAGCGTTTAGTGATAAGAGGAGCGTGATGATCCAGCAGGCCAATAAGCAGGAAATTAAACTGCTGAACCATAGCGTCTACATCTGATAGTAGAAGGATATCTTGCCAGGGCAATGACAAAGCATCATATAAAACTGAATTACAGTCGAGTGTTTTATAATTCCTGTATGTAATAAACTTAGCTTTTGATTTAGGAGGACGAAGTTTGTAAACAAATAGAAGTAAGTCATGTTTAGAAAGACCTGGAGCCGGAAGCTGTCCGTGGAGTGCGACTAGGTCAGGATCACTAACCGCCATGATATCAAGCCATGTGGTAGGGGTAATTGGGTGGTAAAAACTTTAAAAAATCACAAAAAAACGTTCACTTTATATATCAAAGTTCTAGTTAGCCCAAAATCATCGTTTTGTTCTTGCCTATGATACACATGTGAATCACAGGAGTTTTCTTCAAACTGTTTATGTGCATAAAAAAATTACGTAATCATCAACATTACGCAATCACCACACTGAGGTGTTGGGTTCGTCCGAGGTTCATTCAAATTGCAATTATCGCAATGCTATGTTATTGAAAAAATGTCTTTTATTATTTTATGGAAGTCCAAGATAAGCCTTTCATTTTGCAGTGTTATTTAGATTTTTTAGCTTATTTGTAGGGGGTTTAAGGGGGGGGGGGGGAGAAATTACCTCCCAATTACCCCACTGGGGGTAAATGGGTGGTAAATAAAAAAATTGTTCTTTTTGGTTAAAAAGTGGTTATTAACGTTTAACCAATTGCATGAAAATGTGCTATTATAGAATTCTGATTTCATTTTGCCCTTTATACACTTTTTTAGGATACCTCCCAATTACCCCAATAGTGGGGTAAATGGAAGGTATTAAAGAGAATTTTATTTTTGCTTTGTTGGCACCAGTAGTCATTGTCATTTCAGCTGCTTAGTGATTTATTTTGTTTTAGGTTATGTACTGTTGAAGTTGAAAGTTTGTGAAGTGAAGTTTGTGAACTGTTGATAAACTGTGAAAATGCCTCGTAAATATGTGAAAAAGACTCAAGACCAACCTAAATATGACTTGGAAGTGTTAAAAGCTGCACTAGAAGCTGTTAAAAATGGATCAAGCATTTATTTAGCATCAAAAACATATGGTGTTCCAGAGAGTACAATAAGAAACAGGTTAAAAAGGAACACACCAATAGAAATCCAAGGGCCTGGAAGAAAACAATTGATTCCTAAGGAAGTGGAGGATGAAATTGCAGCCAGCATACTTTTTTTAAGTGATATGCAAAGGCCTTTGACCCGAGCGGAAACTGCTGGAATAATTCAAGAGTACTTTCAGGTAAATAAGCTAATAAATCCTTTTTCAAAAAATAACGATGGCCCTGGGACAGAGTGGATGATTGGTTTTCTTCAACGACATCCACAAATAAGTAGGCGAAAAGCGCAGCCTTTACAAATGGCTAGAGCACAATGTTCAACCCGTGAAGCATTTGAGAAGTTCTTCAAAATGTTAGAGAAAACTATTAGAGAGAATAACATTGTAAACCCAAAGCAAATTATAAATTTGGACGAAACTGGATACTCTTCAAGTATAGGGGCTAATGTGCTAGCAAAGAAGGTAACCAAGTGTGTATCCCAAATACAAGGAGGGAGTGGAAAGGAAACTTATTCTGTTGTTGAGACAGTTTCAGCCGATGGACATGTATTTCCTCCATTTATTATTTATAAGAGTAAAAATCTGTACGACAAATGGTGTATAAATGGGCCTGAAGGTACTGCATACATTTCTTCCGAAAATGGTTGGCAGGAAAAAAAAACATTTGTCTGTTACTTTGAAAAACTGATTGAATGGACTAAAGATTGGCCAAAACCCCTCATCGTTATTTATGATGGCCACGTTAGTCATGTGCAGTATAAAGTGAGTAAGTTAGCACTAGAAAACAACATCCATATACTATCACTTCTGGCGCACAGCTCTGATAAGCTACAACCTCTTGATGTTGGTGTGTTTGCTCCGGCTAAAAAAGTCTGGCTTGAAGTAAAACGTAGCTATGGTAGAAAAACTAACTTTAAGTCTATCAGCAAAGAAGATTTCCCTGAACTCATGAAACAACTAAGAGAAAAAGGAGGGTTTAAACAACAAAATGTAATAGCTGGATTTAGATCCAGTGGAATCTGGCCATTGGATATAAACCAGGCTCTGAAAAAGTTGCCACCAACTACAGCCCAACATAGGCCTATAAATGCGCCAGAAGAAGAAAACCTCGTTGCGCAACCTGAAAGGCCAGTTCTAGAAACTGATGAACAGCCTGTTAGGCCTATTGAAACTGTTGAACAGCCTGTTAGGCTTGTTGAAACTGATGAACAGCCTATTAGGCCTGCTGAAACGGATGAACTGACTATTGGTGCAGCTTTTGGGGTCGGAGAACAAGCTAATCAAGAGGAGAATGAGATTCAAGACCAGAACATTTTACCTGTTTTCCCTCAAACTGATTCCTCTCCACACATTCAGCTAACCCAACGAGATAGTTTGGTAGTGCCTGCAAACTCTCCTGCTGCTTCTGATAACACACCTACTGCATTGACTCCAGCTGGAAATAAGCCTAAACATGACATTGATTCGTTTAGGAAAATTCTCCTAGAAGCATTAGCACCTCTTCAGCGACAAGAGCATACAAAAAAGAAACGGCTATCTTTCAACAACATGGCATTGACCGAAAAAGAGGTAATGAAACAGCTAGAAGATTTGGAGAAGTTAGAGGAAGGAAAAAGGGAAAGAAAATTAAGAAGACAGGAAGAAAGAGCTAAAAAAAGTGCAGACAAAAAGCGAAAGACGTGTCCAAAGGAAAAAAACACTAGTCCTAATACAAAAAAGAAGGATAGGCCTAATGTGCAACCTAAAGTAAGCCATGCTAATAAAAAAAGAAGAGTATACTACAGTGACTCAAGTGACCTAGAGGATGTGCCATTCGAGTCTGACTCATCAGACGATAATGACTGGGGTGACGTACTATCGTCTGAAAATTCTTTTGACTTTATGCCAGGGGCATCTTCTAGCAAGGACCACATCAAACCACATCAAAACCAACTAATAATAAAAGTAAACGATTATGTGGCAGCTGTATATGAAAAGGAGTGGTTCGTGGCTTTTGTCTTGGAAGCGCCCACAACCGACAGTGACGACAGTGACGATGACGTCGGCGAAACAGCTCCTGTCTACTACTACAAACTCCGGTTCATGGAAAAAAAAGGAAAAAACAAATTTATTTGGCCCCAAAAACATGACGAAATGCTTGTGATCAAAGATGACATCTTGTGCACTGTTGCACCACCAGTGCCTGTGAGCAGCAGGCATGTAGGCCTAGTCCAGCCGGATGTAAAGAATGTTGAAAAACTGTTTATGCAATATGTATCATCTTAATATAATGTAGGCTACCTTAATTTTTGATTATTTCAATGTACCTTAGTTTTGCTTATTCATAAAGACTGACTTCTGTAGCTTAAGTTAACATCTAAACAGTATTTCTCCGTTATAGGTTGGGAAATACCACTATTTTTTTGAAAGTTTTTGACTCAAATTGAACATGCCTTAAGCCAGTTAAAAAAAAATGTTTGCTATGTTTCCATGTCCTTTAAGCAGTTAAGAAAAAGGTTTGACATTGTCTTCCTATAAAATTTCAACATCTTTTAAGTTAAGAATTTTTTCTTTGATTTTGTAAAGTTTCCGATGTAAATTTTTAAAGTGCTATAGTAAAATAACAAAAATACTTGTCAATGTAAATGTTTGTGAAAATTGTAGTTTTTGTTTGTCTTTTTAACACCCAATTACCCCAATATATTTACAATGCACTTAAATGAAGAATCTTGATATACCTCCCAATTACCCCACCTGGGGTAATTGGGTGGTAATTTATTTTGAATTTTTTTAACCTAGTTAGATTTTGAATCAAATTAAAGAAACTACATAAAAAGGTGACTATTAGGAGCAGTTTTATGGACAAAAATTCTCAGCAAAATTCATTAATTTCTGTATGGTTAAATAATAATTTTTAAAAACCTACCTCCCAATTCCCCCACTTTACCCTAGTTTATTAATTTTAACATAAGCTGTAAATATATGTATATGTTGATTTAATATTTTTTACAGGTTATTTATCTTTAAGTCAATAGTGTCTATTTCATAAAATGCTGCTGTAGGCTATGCTTATTTGAAAAATTTCCATCCCTCCCTCAATAAAGAGAGGTACTGTAGGTCACTTCCGGTTGCTTTGCCCATCAGGAAGCTCCTAGACAGTGCAAGAGTTCCCTAGTATGGCATTTAATTTGTTGCTACATGGAGCTAATAAGTTCTAGCACGAAGGTGGGGATATCATCGTTAAGTGTTAACTAAGATTTTGTATCTTATTTTAATACAGATTTAGGTATCTCTGACCATTATGCAATTGCCTGTATGCCATTATTTTTGTATGCAAGAATTGCAGTTGTAGAAAACTTTGAACAATTGTGTGATGATAAATTTTTGCCATATACTTCCCAGACAATTCCTGTATCTGAGATAATAGAGGAAGGTAAGTCGGTCAGATTTTCATTATTAGAAGGATTTCACCATTACCAATTTCAAGATAAAAATTGGCAAATTCACTTTCATTCGTATTGGCTAGCATATTTTTGGTGAGCTTGAACATTTTGAAAAGTGGCCGCAGTGATGAATGAAAACCTGATTGAATTTAGCGCGGTAGCAGCTCTAGATGCGTGAGGAACAACAGACAACACTTGTCGGAAATCTCGTCGTAATATGATAATCTTCACTTCAAATGGTAAATCATTACCCATTATATCTGTTAGCACCCTGTGTTTAAACATAAAAGAATGTTTATTGACCATGAGTGCTTCATCCCAAACTATAAGCTTAGCAGATCAAATACTGCTTGCTTTTTTGCTGCTCACTTACAAGCTAAATACACACTTAATTCACGGAAATTGAGTAGTTTGAAGCAACTGTGAATTGTCCATCAGGAAACAGCATAACAGCATTCTAGTCAAAGATACTCAAATAACTTTCTTTCCTAAATGAGTATAACTATAAATTAAACCCTGGTATACAAAGGTGTTTCCAGTACTGCCTGGACCATCTAGGAAGTATGCCTTGCATAAATTAAAAGATTTTAAGATTCGTCACCGTTCTGAACCAAATTAAGTATTGCATGGTATGCAATATTCATCAATTATTGCTCAGTGTTCTTTACTTGCTGTAGCCATTATCTGTGATACTTTTTCAACTTGAATCTCTTAAGTTATCTCCTCTTTGTATTTTGTTCACCAACTGTTGATAAATCAAAATATGTTAAAGAGAGACCATGTATCTGAGACCAAAATATGTTAAGTGTATCTGAGATATCATGTAAAGATAACTGGTGAGCTTCTTCAGATGTATTACATCTAAGAAAATCTTCAGACATTGCGTCCTTGAAGAGATTTCATAAATTGGAAGCATTTGATGGTGACTGAAAAATACAAATGAAGATAAAGAGCTGGCGAAGCTGATATGGCATCTGAAATGAAGAAGCCTCTTCCATACATCGTTGCCATTCAATGTCATCCAATACTTACCCTCATGCTGAAACAGCTGTTTGAAAGTAGGGTATGTTATATTTATGTCCTCAAATGCTTAAAACTCATAGATTATACCGCTCTGGATAAGAAGGTGAGACATTGTACATTCGGCCAATGGTTTTGGTATAAATTTTACGTTTATGTCATACATTGTTAATCCATATATAGTGCACTGGCATTTCAGAATACATATAAGGACTTCTTGTAGAAGGATTAGAATTCAATTTGAACCCTGCTACTATCTGTGTAGAGCTTAACTTAGCCTAAATTAATGCATCATCAGAATCACCATTTTTTTAAAGTAAAAATTATGAGAATCAGGCAATAGAACTGGCAACCTAACTAAAGTATGAGATTGATCATGCATTGGGTATGCTAACATTCTCAAAGCAGATTCACTTGGGCCAATACACTAAACATTTAGAAATACACTGATTTCATCTTGGTCAAGTTTACCATCATCTGCTGCAATTACCTCAATATTACAGCAATCATGATCTTTGTAGATATACTTATGGATGTCCGTAATAGAGCGTACACTTGAGCAAATCTTCACATTGATATGGGCACTAAAATAGAGCAGAAGGAATGGATTTATGGAACAATGAATTGATTAGTTACATCAACATACGTCTAGTTATTGTCCTGCCATTATCTCTTAGACTATAAAGTGGATAACCATTCATATTTTCTTTTGTCTCTTCGATTAAATTTTTCATGTTGCATACATATAGAGTATGGATTGAGATGGTCCATGCACCATGAGTCTTCACCAATTCATAAAGTACCTTGTTGGAGGTATCTTGAATTTCAGCTGATATAACTTTGTCAATGTCCTCTGGGTTTTTTTAACTTAAAATACTCTTCCAAAGTTAGCAGCAAATGAATGTGAGGCAGTCCTCATTTGTGGATTTCTACACTATACAAAAACGCTTTAATTTCTTAAAATATCTCCACTTTACCAATTAACCTGATCAGTTCTTGCGCCTTAGCATGGAAAACTCGTACCACAATGTCTGATCTATTATTTGGTATCTCCCAAGGATGAATAATCTCTACTATTTTTGGCCATGCAGGATTACGTGTGAATGTGATAAAAAGATCTGGTTTGCCAAACTTTCTTACCAATGCCAGAGCATCTTGGTAATTCTGCATCATATTTCTGGGTCTTCTAATGAAAGAAGAAGGCAGAACCACAATCCAACCTACACTCAATTTTTTATGTTCAGCTCTCCAGCAGATAGCATCAGTCAATCCAACATATGTCGCCTTCAATGCGAGTATAGTAGTCCACAGAGTTGTTGAGTTAGTTTGCCAGCATTTGTTACAGGATAGAAGACACAATTGCCCCTCACGAAAATTCTGTACAAAATATACTCTCGCATAGTGACTGTCTTCCGTATTTTTGTTTGACGTACACCTACAATAGGGATGTTTATATCCCAACCAGTTTACCAAATTTAAGTATAACTCATAGGATCACAGTGCATGCTGTCGTAATTTTATCAAATTTATTTGATATAATTCGCCTTCCTTTCCATGTGTCTGAGAAGTTGGTGCTTCATCGTCCGATTCAAACACAGAAGCAATTTCAGAAGTATTTAGGTCATTGTAACGTCGCTGATCTGCAAATGGTTCATGGTAGAACTAGGGTTACCATATTATCTGGGTTGAAAAAGAGGACATCCACCCTACCGTAGGCTGATCACTAGATCACAATTACACCCATTCTCCCACAATATTGGTTAATTATGGAAGATGGAAATTTAAATTAAAAAATCAAATATCAAAATACAATCAAGTGGCCTTCCAATGGAAATAAAAAAATGAATGTAAGAAACAACAAAGGAACTAAACTTAAACAGCTAAGTTATGTTGCACAAAAACAGTTAGGCCTACTGATGACGCAGAAAGTATGATCCCGAGTTTTAATGTTATTTTCTAAGAAACTAAGAGGCATATGAAAAATCCAGTCGTACCATAGTTTTCCTCGTTTAATTGTACGTATTCCATGTGATTTTACCATACGTTTTAATAATGTTTATCTAGTAACGGGTGCACATAATTTCTGCGCTGACTGTAAACACGTTCATCATCTGAGACCAAATATTTTCTTAATTCTAAAGTATTAGTGGAATTGGCCCCACTGGTACTTGCTACATCCAATGCTTGGGGGTTATCATACCACGAGTATTTCTTTGAATAACCTATGTCCTATAGTTTTTTTTTTTTTTTTTTTTTTTTTTTTTTAAGTCTAGTCATAAAACTCAGAACAAAAGGAAGCTTTACAAAATTGTACAACACACAAATGATTCTCTTGACTGTATCAACACTCAGTCTGTTTCTTTCTTTGGTCCATTCGCTATTAATCTGAAAAAATACCCTCTCAACACAAGCATTATGGCTTGGTGTAAAATAAAAAAAAAACCCAACCAGTTTTAACAGCTCTTACTTTTCTAAGAAAAGCCAAAGAAAACGAATAAACATGAAATAAAAATATACACGTTCTCAATGTTTTATTACATCACATGTGCGTTGCCGATACGCATACAAAGAAAAAATTTATTCTTTGCTTTGTGTAAGCATACCCACAGCCTCTCTAGAACTCAGCTGTACTCGATAAAAAAAGAAAAAATCCCATACACAAGGATTCATAACATACTAACCATTGAGTTAGAAATAATAATTACGTTTTGTTTGGCCGGTTAAGTGACGGCTGCAATACAAACTACTCTAAAGACTTAAATTTCAATTATGAATCAATATAAAGCGTAGTTCCCACTATCCATTTGCTGCTCGTAAAACCCCTGGACAATTAAGGGTTTTCTAAAAATTCGCTGGGACGTTTTCACATGACGTAAAAAGAGAACATGTCCGGGGGAAAGAGGACGTATGGTAATCTTAACGGTAGAACCTCATAACAAAGTTCAGCGTAGCACGATTCTCTCTCAACGCAAAAATGTTATCATCTTGAATTTTCTAATGTATAGTTTTATAAGAATGAATATAGGAATTGCATTTATCCAACAAATCACTTAAAATTAGTTACTGTCTCTTTATCAAATGTTAGCATCGTCAGACATCCTTATATCATTAGCTTTAGAAAAGCCAAGAATATATAACTGACAACAAGAAACACTGCAAATCTTTTGGATATAATGGTGAAATCTGATGATGCACCATGCCATAAATTGTGGAGGTGTAAATGCCATAATTTGGAGGTAAGTCATCGTTTGCACAAAATCGAACAAATTACATTGCATTATTGCACTGGCGGAGGTTTTCTCTAACTTTTTTTAATTTCGAATCACTACCAATTATGTACAATTGTTTCAATTCCTCAAGGAAAGTTGAAAGTGGCATTTTGACCTTCCCATCATAGCAACAGAGAGTGAATCGCCCTCCTGTATTTTTGTTACTGTCTATTTTTTAAACACAATTCAGAGTAATATTGGCAACGTTTCTGTATACCACCCACACCGTGAAGCAACTTTTTTTTAATTTTTCTTCCTCCAAATCTTAAGAGATTTCAGACAGACCTCTCTCGCTAACACCTGTCAAAATGCAAAATGGCCTTCCGTCTAAGACTGTTAACTTTGACAAGTATCGTATCAGTACACCATCCACTCTTAATGTATAAAGCACTGTAATGCCCACTATCCCAGTTCCCAGAAAATAATAAGTCGTGGATAATGTGGCCAGAAACATAGACAGTAATTATCTTAATATTTTCCTTGTGAATTCTAAACATATATTCAGGAAAACCTCACCAATATACTATTAATTTCTGCATGTCCGGCCATCGTTCCATCAGCGATCATCAAACGTTTGTAATCAGTAACTGCAGGGGTGAACTGGCCATGCGGATATTCCGGGAAATACCCGGTGAGGCGGTCCATTTTGGGTAAAAAGGGCCGGTAGGTTTAAAATAATAGTGAAAATCGGCCTTTCTCTGTCTGTACTTGTTCAATTGTTCATCTCAAACTCACGCGGTCATTGTACTGTACCCAATTTCAGGATTACTTTTATAAGTCAAATTTCTGACGATTGGGACACTTAAAACTTAGAAGAAAAATCTTGTAAGTTTTAAGTATCCCAATCGTACCGGCGACTGGCCTGTTACAACCAAGCAACTGGCTCTACCCTACGAGTGAAAACGGGGGGCTGAAGTTGGTCTCACTGACGATTGCCGATTGGGGATGCAGTTACGGTTATAAAAACACAAGTCACTAACTTAGTGATTTAGTGTTCAAAAAAATCTACTCTTTACTTGTGCTGTTTCTGAAATGGCCGATTCCTTAGGATTCCTATTAAAATGTTGGTAATAACTGTAAATTGTGCATTAGTTCAACATGGTGTTTACTGTTAAAAAAATAAAAGTTAGGTAATTTGTAATTTGCTTTTATACTTGCATTGACCATTTAATCAGCATATTTTATGTATCTAATTTCATGTTTAAGTATTTTTTTACGTGACCATATACTGACAAAAAAGTTTAGATAAAACAATAAAAATACTCGTTTGTAAGTTTTCTAATTTTATAAAATTTTCCGGGAGAGGTCCTATACTTCCCTTCTTTCTAGGGGGTATTCCAGACCCCCCAGTAAATAGGGGCCTTGAGCCGGTCATTTATCAAATGCCCGGGTCGAATTTGTTTCCCAGTCCACCCCTGAGTAACTGTGTGAATAATCTGTCCATAAGATTGGTAACCAATAATAAAATCTTTATATACACACCAATTTTTGGTGACGTTGTCAACAATAACTGAGCGTATTTTAGTATGGATATCCTTAGTACCATAGACATTGAGAACTTTCTCAGAATAAACAGCTACCATCACCAATAATAGAGATCACCTCAACATTATCTACTTTTGAAAGACATTGACGTTTTCATCCGTAGGCAGTTGTCTCTTTTTAGTGGTTAAAATACCACCAGTCATCAAATTAGACATTTCCAACTGTTTTGTTCCACTCTTTCGCTCAGCATCTATATATCTGTCTACGAAATCGTTGTTTCTTGGACCAGCTGCAACTCAATTGTTGAAGAGTAGTTCTTCTGAAATCATCTCCAAATTGTTGCATGATCTTAATTTTAATAATCATAAGTTTGTTTTCTGTTATGTTAATAATAGTAAAATAACTGATTATGGGCATGGCAGTGGAAATTACTGGAGCCTATTATTTCTTGACGTTGATAGTAAATCAGCATTTCATATTGACTCCTTGGCATGGTTAAACTTAAACTCTGCCAAGTGTCTAGTAATTAAATTTGACAGTAGGAATTTCTTTCCGGTGTCATGTCCCCAACAGAATAACAATTTTGAATGTGGCTTAAATGTGTTGATATATTCTAAAATAATTCCCAAAATTCCCAACTGTTATTGCTCTGTTACATATAAACATAGAACATCATTTGTTACATGGTTTGGACAGTTTAACATGGTTTGGACAGTTTAACATGGATTGTAACCAGGACCTCTCAGGGATAAAGCACACTTCTTGTGGGGTAGGAGGGGAAGTGGCCAGTCAGACTCCAGGGTATCAGGAACTTTTATCTTGGTCTAGTGGGTTAGATGGGGGTTGTGGTAATGAATGGAAAACTGTTAGAAGTAGCAAAAATAAAAGAACAAAAATTAAAACTTTTTGTACACCTATATCACATGACACTTCTAAAACAAACAGGTTTTCTACTCTATCAGAAGATTGTAACACTAAATTATTGTCAAGTGAGCCGATTTCCACTTTACATCCTTTAAGTCAAATTCACTTGCCTTCCAAAAAAACTACATCTTTAAAAAGGGCAACTAAATGTAAATGTTTTAACGTAAATGTGAATAATTCAAATAAGAAGTGCAGAAACTCAAATAAATTTGTAGTCAGTGAGAGGTTAACAAATAACCAAACTGTTTGTGATAGTCATAGTGAAGCTATTGGGAATCTTTGTTCTCCTGACCAGACTAACCTTCCTATGATCGTTAGATAGAAGCATGCAATTACACTTTTTTCTTATAGCCATGGCCGAGGCCTTGCTGAAACAATGTTAAATGTTATTGATAGTACCGGTAAATCAAGTGTTGTAGGTTGAGTTAAACCAAATGCAAAAATGTAGAATGTGATTGAGGGAGTCAGGAATGAGTCAGTATCTCGTAGTAAGGATGATTGTATCATCATTCTAGGTGGCTCAAACAATATTGTCAATGGACGCTATAGTAGCTTTGAAGATAAATTGAGCAGTGTTTTAAGGACTATTACGGATCCCAGGATTCTCCTAGGTGGCCTTTCACTCAGACACGATTACCCCTCCTTAAATTCAATAGTTTCTTATATAAATGTTAAACTTCAAATATTGGCAGGTCGTTATGTCAATGTTACTTTTGTTCCGATTGATAACTTGTCTCGTGATTTTTTCACAAGACATGGACTGCATCTAAACAGGCAAGGCAAACAAAGACTCTCCGACATACTTTTGTTGCATATTAATCCATCTAATACTCTTAATACACCATATTTATTCAAGAATGAATGCCACATAAGACCGACCCCCGAGGCTACTTCCCAAATAGTATTAAATAAGAGATCTGACTTAAACCATACTGAATCACTAACTGCTAGGAGGACCTTTATAATTAAACGTTTTTTTAGGCGAAGCGGCCAAACCTCCGGGGGTTCCCTGGGCAAGCTACCTCGGATTGTTGGGGTCCAGTTGTCTAAAATTAACTCACCAAAATATCAGAAGTTTGAATAATGATAGATTTGCTTGAAGTTTTCTTGATGATGAAGAACCTGATCTTCTGTGCTTAACCGAACATGCTCTTAAAGATTACCAGATTGAAAACACTGTTATTGAAAATTATAAACTTGTCTTAGCTTTCTGTAGAACCAAAACAAATGTTGTAGGTGTTTCAATCTGGAGTCGATTTAAAATTGATCGTCAACATGTTAGCTGTAGCCAGTTTTCAATTAAAGGAGTGTGTGAGTTGGCTGCGGTGTCAGAAAAACTTGATAATGACAACAAGTTACTGCTTCTAGCTGGTTATAGACCCCCATCAAATGGATTTGATCTGTTCTTTGACACTATATATGAGTGCTTAAACACTCTAGTTAAGAATCATTTGATTGTTATTGTCATTGGTGATTTTAATATTCACCTCTCTAAGGGCAGTTTCGTTGCCAACAAGTTTTCATTTTTAATGGCGTCATATGGCCTGAATAATGTGGTAAAATGTTACACGAGAGAAGCTCTCGGTAGTCAATGTTTGATTGATCATGTGTTTACCTCAGATAAGAATACGCTATGCTCAGTAATAAAATCTGATTTGTCTGATCATTATGCTCAAACTGCAATGGTTGGCTGTCAACATATTAAAGATCAGGTCAAAGTATCATTCATAGAAACCAGAATGTTTAACGAAGCAAATATGAAAACCTTTAAATACCTGCTGTCGAGGGATAGATGGTTAGAGATGATAAGAGCTGGCAAATATAAAGCTTTCAGCACTCAGCTGAAGTATTATTTTGACATTTCCTTTCCATTGAAGCGTAAACAAAATAAATTCAGTAATAACATGAAAGTAAAGCTCTCTAATGAAACATATAAGCTAAAAATAGAAATCCGTGAACTTTATGATAAAACTAAGCACTTGAGTTCTAGTCACCCTTTACGGCTACATCATTTTAAAAGAAAATATTTTTATAGAAAATTAGTTCGGCAAGAAAAATCAATCAGTGTGCATGAACAGTTAAAAAAATCTGAGAACAAAACAAAAACAGTATGGGAAATAATAAATGAAATTCGTCCTGCCAAAACTAAAAATCACACAGAAACATTATATTGGAGGCTAACAGTGAGCTTATAAAACACCCAGTGGATGTGGCTAATACTTTTAATGATTATTTTGATAATATAGGCAATAGCATCAAACCACCAACCAATGTACATACATCAAAGAATTATGAGCGGGAGAGATTAATATTACTCTCTCTTTTCCTTAGTAATATTGTATGTACATAAACTGCTATTAATTAAGTTTATTTCCACATGATAAAGAAATAAAACAAGAAGTTGAAGGAATAGAAAATAAGAAATCAGCGGTTTATGACCATTTGTCCTCCTATGTTATTAGGTATGTTTTTGATGAATTGACGGAACCATTGAAACGTTTAGTAAACCACTCATTTATGACTGGACATTTTCCTAAAGATCTTAAATTGTCAGTTGTTAAGCCTATTTTTAAGAGCGGGGACGAAAGATGATGTGACAACTACAGGCCAATATCTATTACATCTCTAAGATCTTTGAAAAGCTTGCCTTGTCTAGATTGCTGAAATTTCTAGTGAGACATAATATTTTATCTTCTAGCCAACATGGATTTATGAAACATAGAAATACAACAACTGCTATGTTTTCTCTATTGAATCATACTGTAAAAGAACTGGATAGAGGAAAGTGCGTCTCTGGCCTTTTCTTCGATCTTAGTAAAGCATTTTACACTGTCAATCATGGCCTGTTGTGCAGCAAGATGTACAACATTGGTAAAAGAGGGCTAGCGCTGGATTGGTTCGCCTCATATCTGAGAGGGAGGAGCCAGATTGTGGAATTTACATTGGTGGACTGTATTGATTGTCTTCTTTTCTCCTGAGATTCCAGTTTTGAGGGGAGTGCCACAGGGGTCTATACTTGAATCGATTTATTTCTTTTATATGTTAATGACTTAACTTCTTTTATATGTTAATCTTGTGTGAAGAGTGGTAGGATATGTCAATTTGCTGATGATACCGCCCTTTTTTTGTCTGCTCACAATATTCAGTCTCTAGAACAAATTGCCTTCATAGAATCAAATAATCTGCTCCAAATGGTTTCAAGAACACATGTTGTCAATTAACACCCAAAAAACACAGCTTCTACCATTTTTAGTTATAAAAACAAATAAACACAGTTCTTCTTTAAATGTCATTTTGGATGAAACCATAATTTACCGATCTGATAAAGTTAAATTTCTTGGAATAATGGTGGATGAGGGTTTGGATTTTTATGCGCACTTGGATTATGTCTCCAGAAAGGTATGCATAGGCACTTACATGTTGAGAAATTTAGCAAAAACTGTAAAAAGTGATGTTCTTATCTCGGCTTATTATGGCCTAGTCAACCCATACCTAGCCTACGCAGTGCCTATTTGGGGAAATGAAAACAATAGAACCCGTTTTTTATTTCGTCTTCAAAAAAAGCCATAAGAATTATATTTTCCTTAAATAAACGTCAATCCTGTAAAGAATTCTTTCAAAATTATAAGATTCTGACCTTTCCTTCTCTATTTATTCTTGAAACCCTCACTTTTGTAAAATTAAATTTCCCTGTCTTTTTCACTTTCTCTAACCACTCTTACACTCTTCGTGTCAATCACAGTTTAAGAGTACTAAAGCGTTCTACTGCCTTCTTTGAGAAACATACTCTTTATAATGGTGTAGCTCTTTATAACTGCCTTCCACTCTCTCACTTAAACTGGAGACTGACCATATAAAATTTAAGAAACAACTGAAAAGCCTTCTGCTCGACCTTTGTTGTTACAGCGTCCATGAGTTTCTAGCTGGCCATAAATAATTATGATTTACTGTGATTGTTGCAAACTTTGAAATATAAATAAATTGTTTTTACTCTAACTTTTCACATGTTGTAGTCTTAGTTGATTATTGTTTTATTGCATTTACTATGACTAGGTTAATGCATGTATATATACTGGCTTAATAAACGATTTGATAAATTTGATTTTAACGAAAGTAATATGGAAGCAATCTTTCAAAACTTGCAGCTTTGGCAGTACCCTACATTGGTCAGTTCTAAACAGATCGAAGCATCATTTACATCTTTTTGTGATGCTCGTAGTGCCTTGATCAAGTCATATATACCTTTGAAGTTTTGTGGGGCTTCATCATTCCCTTGCTGGTTTTCTCATGATTTGAAGAGGCTGGTACCTTTGAAAAAGAGACTACATTGTCAATATAAGTCTACCTCCAATATACAGATTTACAGAGAATTTTGACGTGTACGAAACTAATGTAAGGAGCTTACTGAACTCTGCCACCGATAGTATATTGATGGAGGTGAAAGTGCCATGCAGAGTTATATTAAGGATTTTTGGGCTCACATAAACCACACAACGGGTAAACGGGGAATTAATGACTTAATGCGTCTTAGTGATATGACTGCAGACAACCCACAAGACACATGCAATCTTCTTGCTGAGCATTTTTCACCTGTCTTTAAGTTGTCAGTTGGAAGTCCTTCATATGAGGACCAGTCAAATACTTCCTCTCTTGCAGAGTTTTCTACTTCTTGTGAGGAACTTGAAAGGACACTGTCTTCTCTCAATGTTAATAAAAGAACGGGGGCCAGATGAGATACCTCCGTCAATATTAATATACTGTAGCTGCATTCTGACTCTTCACTTAACAATATATTTGAATGTGTTTCTGCATTTAGGAATTTTTCCTCGCATGCTTTGTTACACCCATTTATGAGTAAAAATTTATCAGATATAAGAAATTACAGACCTATTTCTATTCAATCTAGTCTAGTCAAGATATTTGAAACTTTAGTTTTAAAAAGACTCTTATTTTGTCAAAAACACTATATCTAAAGCCCAGCATGGTTTCTTAAAAATAAGATCAACCACAACAAATCTTATTATTTATCAGGATGTCATCATATCTGCTTTTAATAGAGGAAGTCAAATAGATAGTATCTACATTGACCTATCAAAGGCTTTTGATAGAATTAGCCATGACCATATAATAGTTAAACTTAGTAATTTGGGTATTACTGGTCCCATGCTGTGATGGTTTCGAAGTTATTTGAGTAATCGTCAACAGGTGGTTAGATGCAATGGATCAAAATCCAATGCCTTCAGTGTACTTTCTGGAGTCCCTAAGTGTTCCCTCTTGGGGCCTTTATTATTTTCCATCTATATTAATGATATCATTTTTATCATTGAACACTACAAGATATGATGCCACTTTGCTGATGAACACTCTGCAGGAGGATTTGAATAATGTATTGCCATGATGTTGTAGAAATGAAATGGAGGTTAATGTATCTAAATGCTCTGTACTTACATTCTCCCGGCGGACTATTGTGATTACCTTCGAGTACTCTCTTGGAGAAGAACCACTCAGCATATGTTCTATGATTAGGGATCTTGGGGTGACTATGACATATTCACTTAATCCTACAAATCATCTGAAGTGTATTATCCGAAAGGCAAATTCAGCTCTTGGAATTATTATTTGGGTGGTCAAGGATGGATTTCTCCTTGAAGCACTTAGAGCACTGTATGTTCAACTTGTACGTACCATCTTAGAGTACTATTCACTATTGTGGTCACCATATCAAGTGGGGCATATAGATTCTCTTGAGATTATACAGAAGACATGTCTTCGAATTCTTGGAATGCAGCTTGGCTTTCGATATTCGTAATTCCCTTCGAGGACATCATATGTCATTTTGGCCTTCAATCTCTGAGTACCAGGCATAAGTTCAATGACTTACTTCTTCTCAAAAAGATTGTCACAGCTACAGTGGACTCCCCTAACTTACTTGGAAGAATAGATTTTCGCTGCTCAAGATCGTCTAGAACTACTAAACATATGTTTGAGGGGAAATATTAGCAAACACTATATTCTTGTCAAAGTTCAATACCACGTCTCCATCAACTGGGAAATAACATACCTGATCATGATGATTTCTTCACCATGTCTGAGGTTACTTTTAAAAAGGAACTCTTCAATGTTTTTTATCAATGAACTTTATGCCTCATTTAATAATTAATTATAAAAGAAATTATTTGTATCATTTTAAATAATTCAAAGTGTATTATCTATGAATCTATGTAAAATTGTGTAACCGTATAGAACGAATAAATACATGCTCATTAGGGCCTGCTTACTTCTTTGGAAGATTTCGCATAAAAAGTCCAATCACGTAATTTTTTCATTTTAGAAATTTACCCTTTTAAAAACAATATTTTAATAGTAGCAAAACTGTCCATTTCATTTAAGTATACGAACTTTAAAATGGGGATAATTTCCCATATTGGCAACCCACATCACTGCATGGTCGACTAGCATGGTGGATCTTTATATTACTTCATGCTGTAAAATTTTGCTTATTTACGAAAATACTAAAAACAATATAACCAAATAGTTGAAACAAAAGTTCTAGCTTGAACGGTTCTCTACAAGTTTGCTGCTGATGGAACTCCGCGACTAAAAAAATCATTGCTTGCTTTATTTTTCAAGTCACTTTTTAAAGAAGTGGCAAGTATTTATGTTTATTTGAAAAGTAATATTAATCCAATTATAATTTTCACACTGTATTGAATATCACTGCTTTGTAAGAACCACGAAAAAACGAGATTTGTTTTGATGCGAACGGCCAGCGCAGCTGCAGGTTGAGTAAAATATTACAAAACTATAAGTAGCATCATACCCCAAGATGACGTCATGCGCAGACCGATTTCAAACTCGTCCTCCTGAATAGAACACCTTACTCAAGGCTCCTATAACAGATAACAAGTTGCCTCACTCTCATTATGAGAGTCTCATATAATCTATATAACCTGATTCGTGATGTCAGAGACCTACTTCCAACCACAAAGTGTATTACTTACTCCATTCCTCCAACACAGTGTGCTAAACAATTATATCTACATACTAAAAACCATTACTGTGTTGTTTTCAAGAGCATTTTAGAATTACTTAAATTTCTGCTATTTTACTGTTTTTATACGTTTATTATTACAAGTTTTGTTGCAGTTGCAACAGCACAAAACAAAACCATCATCACAATTTTACAACACATATTGTACTGTCATCAAGAGTACGAATATCAGAGATGTTTTTAATTGTTGTGGCTTTTTTACAGCGGTGAAGGTAGAAAAATCAAACTTACGGTCGGCCTATGACGTAAATGCTACCAGCGCGATACGGATGCGTGCTTGTATGAGGCAACCTCCTGTATATGCATTGTGCATTACTTACTTACACCATGACTGTAACCCTTGGTTATATACACTTACTATTTATATCTCATCTAATCGTAATATTTGTACATACAGTAAATGTGGTTATTTAGTGAGGTCTGCTAGTAAAGCTCGTTTAAACTAAACTAAATTCCATTTAAATGAGATTACTCTAGCGCTCCATAATTGATCACAAAATAGCTGACAATTTAAATCACAACATTTAACATTGGATGAGAAATCTATGAGTGTGTATAAAATCAATTCTATAACTATGAACTATTACTCTGTGAACTATCTTAACACTTTTTTTTTACTCTATGGTTAGCTACTGATATGAACAGGCGACCAAACCAAGGCCAAACTGCTAGCTGCAGGTTATCCTTCAATCAACCGGCCTTTTCTGCTATTCTTTGTTGACCAGCTTTTCTATTGTTGCCTATTGGTTGCAATTGCAGCTGCTGAGATTTGCCAGCTGCGGCTACCTGCAGCTTCTTTCCTACTTGAGCTTGGAAGTAATGAACCGCCGGAAGAAGTCGAAGGTAACCGCAATCAATTAAGTTAAATTATTTATCAGTTTTGTGATTGATTTCATAAATAATTTGTTTTCTATGAAACAATAGATAAAATTAGTTGCGTTTACAATACTTGTTCCTCCTGCCGTGTGAGGAGAGGTTACAATATTGTTTTGGAAGGTTACAAACTGTTGCTAGCATTTTGTTATTTAATTAATAATTTTCTAGTTATATAGTATGGCACAGTTTTCACTACATAAGTTGGAATACGAAATATCCTAAAATCACACAATTTGTATAAATGACTTATATTTTAGTGCCGTTTTATTGATTGAAAGTAGGGTATATATTTTTGAAATGCTAGTAACTTCAATTTTAAAGCTTTGATAACATTTGAAAAGAATATTTTGGCCTCATACAATTTACAAACTAAATGATTCCATTTTCACAATTCCATACCACTCTAATAAAATTGTATTTATTGCCATTAATTATGTAATTGTATTAAAATCATGTCATAACAGTAATTTTAAACATGCTTAATATTTTATCTACATTCTCCAGTTCTACTACAACATTTGGCTTAAGTAGGCTACTGTTGAGGAAATTAATATTAAAATATACAGTTTGATGTTAATTACACATTTTAATTTACTTATATTCACAATAATTAATTTGTTTTTTCTCTGTTCTGTTGAATGTGAATAAGCACGTTATTCCAATATCTTGTTTTTTTCCTAAAAAAACTTAACTACTAATTGCCTCCTTCTAAATACAGTAGGGTTGCGGTAGTCTGAACCCACGGTAGTCTGAATCACCCGGTAATCCAAACGACCCACCCGGGCACTTGCAAACAGCTCTTTTTGTTGCACATCTCAACTTGTTAGTTTTTGACGGATAATAACAGTGACAGTACTGTTGTTCTAATAATCATCAGAATATCAAATAAACGTAAACAGACAACTTTAAAATTATAGATTACTTTAATAATTAAGTAAAATTTGTACGTTTAAATTGTTTGATTTTTACTTGATGTATGTAAAGGATTTTAAAAGATATAAATATTTTTCTTATAATTGAACTCTGCAGTTTTAACAAATGGGCTACGTATGTAAATAGTTGGATTTTTCATTACTGTACTTGTCTAGCTTGATAACTTATTATGTTTATAAAATTTTATAGTTCAGTAATTATTCCATTAAATGGTGAATTTTTTAATAATTAGCATTGTTTTCTCAATATTGATAGTCCGAACATGCCCTTGCAAACAAATATTCAGATTACCGCAACTGTACTGTAATAAAATAATATAATGTTTGTATTTACTCTTATCATTTCTTGAACAAGATGGGCAAAAACTAGGTAGCAAACTAATAATTGTTGTTTAAATCTCTTCTCTTGGTTTCAAGTTGAAGTGTCTTCGAAACTCTTCTTTAAATCAATTATTGTTTTTTTTAATATTTAATATGAACTATATTAATTTTTAGCATCCCTTTTGTTGATAGAACAGATTTACAATCACAATAGAGATAAAACACTTGATTAATAATTAATTAATAGTATTTATTTAAACAGTAACATTTTTAAACAGCTTATAACATTACAAATGTCATTACTAATAAAATTGATTAATAAGTTTGATAGTAAGAAAATACATAATCGATAAGTAATTTATTCGATTTCAAATCAATGGAGGTTGCTTATCATACTCCAGCTGACCATGGGTATCCTATAATCACACTTCCATTTTGTCTTCATATTTTGGTTGTACGTGCTGCAATTACTTGAAAAATGGTGAAACCATTGAAATAAATAAGTATGATAGATGAGAGTAGGAAAAGAAGATTGTTAACTATCTAATATAGCACATTATGCATTTTTCAGTTTTTTTTTAACACACAAATAATGAGCTAACTTTGAAAATACAAAAAAAATTTGGGGGAAAAACCCGAAAAACTATGATAATGAAGAAAAACACAATGATTTTTTTCCCCTAAATCCATCATTGTTGGTGTAAATGATGATAATTTGTGGGTACTCAAATTAAGCAGAGTTGCGTCCTGATCACTAATATGGTAAGGGTTTTGTGATCGGACAATTATTAAGCGTGTTAGAGCTGTAAATGTGCTGGTTTCTGTAAGATTGTTTGCTTAGGTAAGTTTATGTTGTTTGGTTAGGTTATGTTAGGTTTTGGTTAGGTTATGTTAGGTTTTTGTCACGTTTGGTTAGGTTTTGGTCAGGTTATGTTAGGTTTAATTAGGCTAGGTTAATAAAAAATAATTAATAAAGCCAGCCTAACCTTACTAAACCTGACCTTAAAGAATGTAACCTATCTTACTTAAAAAAACAAACCTAACAGTATCTTACTTAACCCATACAAACTTAACTTTATCCCTATAGGCACTTTTCCGGTGCTAACACTCTTAATAATGGTCCAATTTCAAAACCTTTTACATATTCTTGATCAATACAAATTTTCGCACAATTTTAGTACTCACAATGCTATATTGTAGTTAATGAAAACATTTTTCAAATTTTCCTCTTGGTAAAACCTTACTTTTCGTGGACGAAAAATGTTTTCCCCAAACAAATTGTTTAGTACTTTCAAAGTTAGCCCATTATTTTCATGTTTTGAGAAAAAAACTTCAAAACGCATAATGTCCTATATTGAATAATTACCAGTAATTTTTACCCTCTAAGTTTACTGAAAAAGATGATAATCTTAAGTAGTTTTAGGGGCACATTTTTGATAGTGGCATATTGTTATTTTGATCACATGCGACTAATTATACAAAACATCACCAAAACGTAATTTAATTTAGGCCATTACTGTGAGTTTCCATCATCACAATTCATTATGTATATTTTAGTGGTTGCACTCCTATAAGAAAACAGAAAAAATTTATTTTTAAAATCGTCAAAATAATCAATTATAAATATTGAATTACAATCGATCATATAGGTTGAATAACACTTATTACTAATCTAACTAAACCTAACCCATAAATACCCTAAAAATATGGTTTCCTTTATAATCAAGTGTGTGATCTCCAGGAGACCTGATGGTGTATTTCCATTTTGTGGTACAATAATGGTAATTGTAACAATAATTTGATACAATAATGGTGATGTCATTTATATTGAATGGGAAAAAGTATTTTATGGTCAAATTCTGTTATATGCCCCCCAATTAGAAACTATATGTTGTGCAGCTGTAATCAAGTAACCTAACCAACCTACCTACGTACCTAACTACCAACCTACCTACGTACCTAACTACCAACCTACCCACCCTAAACTAACTTAACCTAATTTTATTATATTGGGGGGGGGGGCAAATAACGGAGTTTGACACCTGAACTGAATACTGAATACTCATTTTCAATCTAACCTAATTTAGGCCTACCCTAACATAACCTTAACTTAACCTAACCAACTGTATTAAAATATTATTCATCCTCAATCAATAATATTTGTTTCAAGTAAGAGTATTTGCTATAATACGTAAATAAATTACCTGGTAGATAAACAGAACAAGAATTTAAAACCAACTTAATGCGCCGATCTTAAAGATATAGGTGAATATCAGAATCATTTGAGTATGAAGAGTGTAGATGAATGAAAGTACCATTGCTACTAACTAAAGTGGATTGTTCCTTAGAAACAGCCATATTAATAGCCCAATAGCCAGGGCAACTGAGGGACTTACAGCTTTATGTGGAATCTGAACCAAGTAGTATTGGTCTGATCTGCATAATTCTCAGTTCTGTTCCCTACACAACATTCGGAGCTTGAATACCACCAAACATGGACACCCCAAACATAGTTAGGCCCATGTTCAAACCTGCAAATCGTTGCGATTTCATGAATTTTAGATCACATTCAACATGATAATTGCATGTGATATCTTTATGCGACTGAAAAAGCTAGTTAGTGTTTATTAGACTAAACTGAGATGTTAAGAATCTTCTCTCCATTACTCTCACATCCACAAAGTAGGCCTATTTATGGTCCCCTTTCACTCACACATACATATTCATTGTTTATCGTCTTCCCATTCATACAAACAGACACATGATATAAGTTGTTACTGACTAATTTGCTCATAGATACCCTCCCATTTACGTATAATGATATTGAACCACCTACCCACCGATACACGCACGAGCGTATTGAACCACCCGCATAATCATATACAAAGAGTGGTTTTGAACCACCCGCCCACCCATACATATTTATTGAACCACCCTTCTGCCCCTACAAGTTGTAGAGTTGGTATTGATGTCAATACAATTTGTTAATTTTATTTTAGAGAAAGGTGAAAAATACAAATAAAAAACCACGAGCTTCTTTGTTCTCATCAGAAAGCCTTTTCTCTGCCAAAAAAGAGTACTATTTAGCAACCTATGCTGTTGGTAATATTTGACCTTGTTAATATATAGGCTGGAGATATGGACGACTACTCAGTTGGTGAAGAAGAAGGCTCTACCAGTGATGCTGGGAGTGACATCAAGTTAATTTCATCTGACAAAAAAGCTAGAGATTCACCTGAAGTAGAGGCAATGGAAGAAGGGGATGCAGCTGCGTCTACTAGCAATCAGGCTACAACAGGTACCCCTCCTAAGGCTGAAAAAGAAGAGGAGGGGGAACAGGATTCTGAACAGGATGATCCTACTGGTAAGTTTTTAATTTATTAATTCTACAAAAGAGAGTTCTCTTTAAAACAGGCCCTACATATACAGGGTGAGTCACTACTAACTACATTAACTTCGTCAGTTGGTTTCACTGTCAAAAAGTAACAAAAAAGTTCATATAAACCATAGTTTGATTCTCAACCATTTGGCTATAATGTATGATTTTTTTTTAAATTACATGGCTTGTTACTGTTAGTTTGGTGGTAAAACCAAATCAAATTTATTTATGATATGGAAAGTAATAAACACCATTTGGAAGAATATTGAATTCCCTATAAATTAAACATTGTACTCAAATAACAACCTTTTATACAATGTTTTGGAATAACTGTATAGTTGAAAAATTTTGTTACAGACTTTCTTCTTTAAACTTTAAGGCTCAATTGATAAAGTTACATTATTTGTATTCTTATGTTCAATTACTGAACAAACTTCCTTATTTATTTATCTTTAAAATTATGTTTAGATTAAGGTTTCATACATGTAAAAAATTAAAAAATTTCACAAGAATATTGATAAGGTACAGCATTAGGGTTCATCGTATTGGTTATAAACACCAAACCAATGACTGTATAGCTGTGATTATTGTTCCAGCTGAAATTGTTAACTAAATCAGCTGATGGGGAATTAAAATAGTTTTAATGAGCTAATTTTTTAACAGCATTTTTTTTCATTACATATTTTATTGCATCTTTAGCTACAGTTCAGACAAAAAATAGCATGCTATCATGGCTCCCAACAGTTTTTATCATTTTAGAAGATTTTCAAACTGTCCTCCGTATACCCTATTTAACTTGCCAAGTGTTTTTCTAAATTCCCTCACAGTCACAGTTCAGTTCATCGTCATCATCATCATTTATTTGTCATAAAACAAATACATGCACGGACAATGTCAAATTGTTGGCGAAACAATTACAACCATGTCATAGAGTCCTTTAGCCTACAGAAATACATATGATGTGAATAAAACTACTTTGTAATATATGCATCATTACTATTACTCAATATTTGATTAAATCTGCAAGTAAAACACCTATTGTTTTCTTTATTGAAAGTATTTAGTTAAAAATATATTATATATAAATAAAACAGATTACACAGTAATAAAAAAACATATAAAGAACATCCAACACAAATAAATAAATAGATACAACAAATAAATAAATACAAAAAGCACAGAATGAAGAAATTTAATTACATTAATAAACCTGTGTCAGAATTGTTGGCAAATAATAAATAAAAGTTAAGTGAATACAGATCAAGCCATTAATTAAAATCCTATGTTTTTCTGATCAATTGATCACGTAGGAGTTGAGAAGCTGTCAAATCATATTCCTTAACTCTTCTACATTTCGAACTGGTATGCGATAAACTTTTTGCCTAATATACCCCCAAACATAGTAGTCAGTTGGTGTCATGTATGGAGATCATAAGGGCCAAGTTATTGTTCCTCATCTTCCGATTCACATGTAAAAAGTATTACCGATATGCTGACAGACCTCAACATTGAAGTGTGGGAGTGCTCCGTCTCCTTGGAAGACAATGCTCTGACACAAATCCAACGGCAAATCTTGGAGGAGCAATGGTAAGGTTTTGAAGCAGCTAGAAAGTCTAAATATTGAATGCCTTAATTGGGAGGTCGAGGTATGATCCTATGAGCCGGCTTCCAATAAGTCCAATCCAGATAATTTGAACCTTATTTGATTAGGAAACTCATACACCAGGTGAGGATTTTCTGCAGCCTAATGCTAATCGTTGTGTGTGTTGAAAACACCCTCACGAGTAAATCTGTTCCAAGAATAGTCTTGAGGAATTCACGACGATCATACTGACGAATCAATCGGCAGAACTTAACTCTTAGGAGAGGATCTCTTGGTTGTAGGGCTTGCACCCTAATAAAATTGTTAGTATGTAGCTTTCTTTGTGTGTAATTTTATAGTATCCTATAGTGTGTAATTTCTCGCACTTCTATAGTATCCTACTAGTAGGACATGGTTTTCAGTTTCCGGTTACAGTTATTTTCGGAGTTTCTATTTCTGCTTTTCATTTGTGATTATTTTTTTGTTATTTGACAAATTAGGAATAAAATTAAGCAAAAAAGATGTAGAGTGTACTGAAAAAAAGAAAAATAAAAATACTGTATTTATGATCAATGCCCTAACCAACGTATTCTGTAGCATGTTTTGAAAAATGTATCTCAAATTAGACTAATTGAGAAAAAATTTTAGAAATGGACGTTATAATAGTTGTTTTTAATCTTTTTCATTTGTTTAACTTTTTTTTTCAAAAGGAGAGGCCGATCTCCTTCTTAACCTTACTCTGCCCATTCCTCATAGATTATTGATCTGTGTGAGGAACTTATTCAGGCAGAAAAAGTGGAGAACCAGTACTACTAGGTAAACATTACTAGTCAAGATCAGGATTCAAAACTGCGCTATTTCTAACTCAGGTTCAAAGTCCGAATGCCTCAGGCTGCTCAGCTGCTAGATATCCAGTTTGGTTTGGAAAGTTTTCTTCATACAGCCTAGCTTCAAAACTACTGCAGCTTCCCAACACATAGATTAAACAACTATATAACTTTTGGTCATGCATCT
>JAQJVL010000222.1:1162975-1357346 GCA_035578905.1 Stictocephala bisonia | reverse complement strand
GGTCTCTATTCAATAAAATATGAGTCCCATTACCTTTTATAATTTAGTTTTCAGGTTTGACTTAATTATAAGTTTTCAGGCTTTTGATTTCTCTTTAAAAAGATATATAACAAGAAATTTGGACTATCAGGATGGATTGTAACTAATATAAGTGAATTCAATTTAGAAAATTCACCTAGCATAAAACCAGGTTTAAATATCCACTTTTAAGGTTTGCCAACAAGAAACACACTCAACCACAAACACTTAGACAATGCGTAGAACAAAGTAGAACTTGGGACTGCGATTGAGTTGAGACTTTGCGGATGCGTAGAGCGTCTCGGTTACAGAATCATGACACCAGCAAACAAAAAAAGACTCGGCCAAAAACTTCCCTAAATAACCTTGGTTGGAATGAGGGATAAGGGCGAAAACAAAGGAGAGGTAACCAATGGTGAGAGAGTATTTTGTGCTAGGATTTCGGAATAAGCCATCTAGATCAGGAAGAAACTCAACATGTCTTAACCTCGTTAGCCTGTACAATCATTATTAAATTATCTTTTCTTTAAAATATGCCTTTTTATTTATTGAGTTATCATTTTAATTTTTCAGGAAACCTTATAAAATTAACTTTCTGTAAAAGTTTCAACTCTATCTATCACGGTTTCCAAGATATTACAATAAGTTAAAATGAACTCATACAATTCATTTTATTTATTTGCAGAATCTTTTAATTTAACCAATAAGGAGGCCGTTTCCCTCCATGAAAAACGCCAAAAACATGGGTTTCTGTTTCGGTTCATAATAGTAATAATCATTTCGTAAAACTTGAGGTATCATTTGAAAGGTGACCTATTCTAGTGGATAAGTTGGGTTTTGTACAAAATGTAGTATTTTAATACTTTTTAATGGTTTTATATATATATATATGAAAATTTAAATATCATTCTTGATTATTTTGAACTAAATACTTCATAATATCAAAGTGTGGTTGACTGGAATGGACCTTTAATGATGAAGAAGTGCTCACAATAACTCATTATAATAATAAACATGAACTGTACAATTGTAATAGAAAAGTATGTTTAGGCCCTGAAGTTAAAGTTGCATGCCTACTATGTGGCTTTCTGAGCCTGTCGACTTCACAGCGGTGACTTGGTACTTTGGTCAATAGCCCTTAAGTGGTTACAGTTGGAGATCTCAATATTGTACTTTCGCTCTAAAATTTAATTTACAATATTATTATTTAATTATAATGTAATTATTTTTAAATCTTTTTTAACAATTTCAGATATTAATTATATACTATTTAAATATTTATTTAACCTGAATATTTTATTTGGTATGATTAGACAGTAATGTGTATGAAGGCTTGAATACCTGTATGGCCCAGCTACCTCATACAAGCATAATACATATCAAATCACTCCACACAAACTTACTAATACGTTTTACAATAGAAAAATCTTGTAGTCTATATTATTTGTGCTTTGCTTATAATTAAAATAATATTTCTACTAGGGGAAATACTTCTACCTGCATATTTCCCTACTACAAAAAAATTTCTACCTGCATACTTCCCGTGCCAAACCCCATCACTGATGACATGACAGCTGATGATTGATTTGATGATATTGTTGATGGCTACTTTTACCTTTTGAGTATAATAACGCTTTCAAGAGAGTTTTTTTCATTCAACACAAGTGTTAATAATTAAAGATTCGTCTTTGAATTTTAAAGTTTGCTGGACTGTTTTACTAAGTATATATTTGGATAAAATTATTGGACACTGTTAGAAATCAATATAATGAATAGCACAATCAGCCAACATACTTATGTATATGATCCCACTAAACACAGAGGCTTAACTCATTGACGAAGTAATTAATTAAAAACAAAATATTGTAAAGGCAAGTACTTGAATAACCAGCTAAAAATGAGCAAAACTGTTGCGGTGACTTGTGCTGTTGACAATAAAATTATGTGCACAGTCAATATTACATTAGAAGCATCCTACAGCTATTCTGCCATGTCGTCACACCGTTCTTAAACGTATGAGCCTGAAGCTCATCAAGCCAAGGATAGTAATTATTTATTTCAAAATAAACCATATCAACAAATGATAGTAATTATATGTTTGTTTATTTTGAAATCTAATAAAACTGTGTAATTACAGTTGCAGCTGTGGTTAGACAACCCCAAACAACAACTGCTTTTAGAAAACACGATCCCACAAGTAGAACCTCCGTACAATAGTGATGTCAACCTTGTCACTCGCATCCATTCATTCCTTGAACGTCAGGGATATATCAACTTTGGCATCTTCAAACGTCTCAAGGTATATAAAATATAGAAAAATAGTTATCAAAGTTTGGCTAGATAGTGAAATACTTCAAGTAGTATCTTTAAAATATTAATTTATACCTAAGAATAACAAAAGGTGAAAAATGAAAGAGTAAAATCAGTTAGCTTATGCACACATAAGAGTTTGCGTCAAATGAATCTTTTATACAACAGCTTCAAACACTAATGATAAACAATAATATATATTAAAATTGTTCTTTTATTCATAGCAGAATACTAAATAATTAGAACAGATAAGAAGGGAAATAATATCTTTCTGTGACTTCTCCATTGTTCAGAAGGATGGCCATGGAGATAGTCAAAATTGACCATGAAACTGATTTTTGTGTAACCTGATGGTTATCAATATTAGTTTGCAAATACAATAAGTATTATGGTACAAAAAAAATCTATTGTTGTTAGTAAAAATTCTTTTTTTTATTAAGTTTTATTATTTAATAATAATTTTAGGTTAGGTTAAGGGCACTAGGCCAGGAATTAAATAATAAGTATATCTCTCCAATATACTAATTGTTTAATAATGATAATTGTCTAAACAAATGATGGCTTACATAATATTCGTTACCATCAACTGTCTAGACAGTTATCTGTCATCATTTTGAGCCGTTGTTTTTCTGCTATTATTGCTAAGTATTTATATTATTGAATATGGGTTGATCCTATGTTAAGTTACTAAATCATTTATCAGTTCTTTTGTGAATTTATATGCACAGTTGAGAACAATGGATTGTAATAGTCTTGATCATTAGTTACTTGAAAAAGTTAATAAAAATGAAATACCCGGCATAAATAATAATGTATGTCTGTTTTGATTGATTTATCTTACACATTAATGTTTGTTTTTTTTTTAAGTTTGAATTAAATCCTGTAACTTTTTAAAGCACAGATTTTTTGCAGAATTAAGATAGGAAATTGTACAGGCAGCAAAAAACAGGAATAACGTAATTTTAATTTTGTCAATATTAAATAGTGCAGAAATTTACAATATCAAACTGTTTTTACAGTGTCTCAGACTACCTGGATTCCACGTCGGGACGGGTGGTTTACCAGTAGTGAAAACTGCTTATTTGGTGTATATATTTTTAGCTGCTCATCTTTGTTTGTTATATATTTATTGTTGTTTATATTGTTTTATAAAACAATATAAAACACTGTTGTAACTTGACAAGTCATCTGCCTAGCTATATTTTAGTGTATAAGGTGTCTTTGACTATTATACATAAATAAATATATACATTTTCTTACTATTGAAAATAGTTAAATAATTCTATAATATACGCTCTTTTATTATATATCCATACAGGCTTAAGTCTTTTTATAATTTAATTTGCTAATGTATAAATCATCTAGATAGGAATGTTTACTGTCATAGTTAATGTGTATGAATTGATACTTCTTTAAAAAAAGAAGGCTGTTATTCCAGAGTTCATAAGCGATAGGCCTTGAGTATCGTGAACTAAGTTTGCCTATCATAAGTGTCGATGTTAAACTAATTTGTTTTGCAGCCTCTGCCAGTTGTGAAGAAAGGCAAAGCCATCGTAATAGGTGCTGGCATAGCAGGACTAGCAGCAGCTCAACAAATGCAACAGTTCGGAATGGAAGTTGTCATTTTAGAAGCAAGAGTAAGTACTGAATGATAACAATTGCTTTTTGTCAAATAGAATATTCCATAATGAGTCATATTGTAAATATGGGATCTTTTTTTTTACGCCTACCACTATAGTATTAAGTAGACTACTAAATATCTGAAAACCAAATAAATTAACTGCAAAATAAAAGGAACGCCCGAACAAGTTGTACCGAGCCATTAAGGCACATTTCCCTTTCGTCTCAGGACACATGTCCACAGACTACTCAAATAGTTCTAGCTAGGTCCTACTAGTTAGGTCCTTATACTTTCTAATATAGCAGTATTGATCCACCCACTCACCCATATACGTACATTGGTATTGACTGCTACTGGCAGCGCTTGCTATTAATGTTGGCTTGTTCATGACTGTTGTTGATTTGTTGGAAATTTCCAATACTTAAAGTATCTAAAAATGTTTGAAGATAACCAACTCCTGTCATCCTCAAGTGTTACCAATTGGTCACACAACTACTGTCGAAGAAAAAACCATAAACACTCGAGTTTGAAACATCACTGTAAAGAAACTAATTACACTACAAAAATACAAATGACATTAAAATTGTCCTTGTTTATTCCTGTACTTTTGAGTGTAAAAGGAAAATATTGATCTTTTAACAGTTTTTTTAATCACGGGTAGAATAAAAAAAAATGATTTCTAATGCTCTTTACCGAAACATCAACTTTAAAAATGTCTACAATAAAAACCTTGATTAGATTAAGTTGAAACTTTAATAGGTCATTTATCAACTATTTCACTAACGTATGCTAGAGTTTTATGAACTTTGATTAATTAGCAAAAATGTCCTTATGGAAAATGTAAAACATCTTTTTCTAGTAATTGAGTAGGCCTACAAAATCAAATAAATTTTGTTTTGTACATCACAACACCGTTATTTCAAAAAACGAAGGAACGTTTACATAAAATACTTGTATGAATTTATATGGATTAATAATCTAAAGCAGGGCAGTATGCAGCGGCACGTAAAATAACGGCGCTCTCTTGACTACCACACTACACAAAAGCGCTGCAACCTTGCCAGTTTGAACAGCCAGCGTTAGAGGTTCACTGAATATAATCTTTGACTTTAATCACAGCTAACACTAGATTGTCATCTTTTATAGAACCTTATACTGATTTGTTACGTATAATTCATTTTCTGTCACCATTTTTCTCCCTTAGTTCTAAAAAAAAACAAAAAATGTTTAATAAAACATAAAAATAAAAAATTTACAACGTTCAGTGTAGATTTTTAATCATTATTAATAGATACTAGTAGGTTTTATCTTAATAGATCAAAATTGTTACATAAAAATGTTGTACTAACATAAATAAACCACAAAATTAAAATTTGTGAAACAAAGTTCATATGGGAAGTATGAAAAGCCGTTTGAACAGACCTTATCGCACAACTTTGCTTTGTTTTGCCCGAACTGGTCGTCGGTAGAAGTGCCGCCATTTCACGCGCCGCTACACACTGCCCTGCATTTGATTATTAATCCATATAAATTCATACAAGTATGTTATGTAAACTTTCGTTAATTTTTTGAAATAACAGAATTGTGATGTACAAAACAAAGTTTTATTCAATTTCGTATGCCTACTCAATTACTAGAAAAAGATGTTTTACATTTTCCCTAAGAAAATTTTTGTTAATCAATCAAAGTTCTTAAAACTCTAGCATAAGTTAGTGAAATAGTTAATAAACGACTTATTAACGACTTAAGTTTTAACTTAATCTGACCAGAGGTTTTTATTGTAGACATTTTTAAAGTTGACGTTTTGGTAAAGAGCGTTAAAAATCACGCTCTTTTTTTATTCTACCTGTGATTTTAAAAAACTGTTAAAAGATAAACATTTTCCTTTTACACTCAAAATCACAGGAATAAACAAGGAACATTTTAATATCATATGTATTTTTCTAGTGTAATTAATTTATTTACAGTGATGTTTAAAACGTGAGTGTTTATAGTTTTTTCTTCAACAGTAGTAATTACGTTACATACATTTCAACTGATGGATTTAATAACTCTGAGGACCACTAGAGTATTATCTCTTGAAATATTGTGTTTCTTTTTAAACATTCAACGTATCAGCAATATTTAGCAAATTAACAGTTAAAAATGTCTTAAGCAGCCAGTGTCATAAGTAGAGTCACTGAAACATATGGATTCTAGTTTTGAGGCCTCTTCTATGCAATACGGCAGTGGTTTGCAGCAACACACCGCTGAATATGTGCAGCTGCAAAATTCTAATGTAGTTTCTGAAGTTGCGGTCCGCAGGTTCTGTAAACTCCTTATAGTTGAGAGTAAGTGCTGCCAACATTACTCAGTTATCAGCTAAAACAAGGATCCTTTCATAATTGTTTATGCGAATCATTTGTTGAAAAAGAACTAATGTCGTAGAATGTGATGGGGGGGCAGTAAATCATGCTAGAAGTGTAGACGAGGCTTTTCACAGCTCGTATGGCAGTTTAAAAGAAAATAATGACAAATTCTTCTACTTCTTTTGGTTGACAGAGAATTCATTTGATGAACTAGCTCTCAACGTTTAAGAGATATTGAAGTGAATGTTACAACCCTACTGTAATTATACTTTACAATTCAGGAGATGGTTACTACTCCAATTATTCTCAAACAATAAAAGCCCCTAAAATCACGAAGTAAAATCACAAAGTAATTCCCATAAAGGCACTAAACAATACAATTCGCAGTCTACAGTGGTGGTAGAAAACAGATTCAATATTTTACAAAATGTAAATGAGGGTTCTGAAACTATAGTTTCCTTATCAGAAAAATACCATAGAGATCCAAAGAAATCTAAATAACAGCAAAACAAAGATCACAAGAATCCTAATAAAAATTCACGTCCTAAAAAAATACCAAAAGAATCCAAGCCGCTATGCCCAAACCTAAAGTTAACACTTTGTTCGGATAGTCAGGGGAGAGGTGTTGCTAATAAAATTGAATTGTTAAGCTGTGGAAGAATCAAAACTTTTGGATATATAAGCGCTAACACCACTTTAACCCAAGTCATCGATTCAACTGATATTGAGGACTCGACTCCTGTTGTTATTATTGGTGGAACCAATGACAGCCTTAATGATGACCTAGGAAATATTTACTCACATGAAGAACAAAAACTTAAACTTAGAAGTAAGGAAAGACCAGTATTTATTACGACTATACCTACTAGATATGACAAGCCCCTAAAGCATCCTATTAATATTGATTTAAACGCCACAAATCTTTATATAAAAGAACTGACTGCAAGAATTGACAATGTTTATTTGATAGACCTAAATCAACTTGAGCGATGCCACTATACTAGACATGGTCTTCACTTGAGTAGTGAAGGCAAGGTGAAATTAGCAGGTATTATCATTGAAGCGGTGATAACCTGGGCTGGGAACACCACTCTTACTTTCAATGAAGACATTAAATTAGCTGAAGCACACATGAGTGATGTAATTGATACATTTTGTCATGATCCTCACGTAGCCTTTGCTCACTGCATATCTGCAGATTTCAGTGATGAAAAGCAAATGAGTCAAGGAGTAGCTAATGTCTTTAAATCAAAATTTGGTAAACCATGCAGACAAGATTACTGTGCAGAAAATCTAACTTGCCAGAAAATTACAAATGGAGCATCGATATATGGGCTAGTAACAAAACCCAAATACTTTCTTAACTCAGGTAACTATAAAAACTATATTAATGACTACGATAGAGCCTTCAAACAGTTGGAAAATGAATTCAAAAGCAAACATTTTAAGAAGCTAATTTGTTCTCCTATGGGATGTGTGCGAGATCGGCTACCACCCTACCACTTTATTGCTATTCTTAAAAGGTTCAAGAGCAAAACAAATGCTTCCATCCTCATTATCACCTACAATGAAACCTCAACAAGGAAGTTACATAATGGTCTGTCCCACCCAGTTTTTATAAGATGTCTCCAGGATCTGATCACTGCGCCATCACACTCTCAACTGTCTTCAACCCACCAAACATCTCCCACAACACCTGATGTTCACCTTGGAATTGCATCAGCCAAAAACCAGCCTGGCACTACCACTCAACAGCCAATGATGACACCCACAGATGACTGCTCTTCTGCTCACCAACCGCTTCTACAGTCCACTGTTGTGATGGGTGATGGGGGGTGTATGGGCCTCAATGGGGTTTCTATAGTTCCTGGTCATCTCGACTACAGTGAGGTGGTGAAAGTGTGTGAAAAAAAGCAGAGTAATAGTGTCAATGGGGCCGACAGTAAAGGGTTTACTCCAGTGATTGATAATATGCGGGAGGGCAATGACAAGTCGGTGAGTGTTGCGTCACTCGGTAGTAATGCTGTTGCATGTAATGCTAGTTTCTTTAATGACAGTGTTAATTTTTTAGATTTAAGTCAAATTCACCAAGAACTCAAGTAAACCCAAGTGTACATGGAAATAATCTTCATTTAATTTGTAGCTCTAAGCCGAAATCACACCTTAAGGTTAAGGAACCTACCGTTAGGAACAAACTTAATAACATTTCCATATTTCATCAAAATATTCAACATCTGCCATCCCGTATTGATTTACTAGACTTAACACTATCTGAATTCCATCCTAAACCTGAAATATTATTTTTAACTGAACATACATGCTCCGAAAATGATATTGTATATTTAAATATTCCAAATTATAAAATTAGCAGCTATTATTGTAGGAAAAGCACAATAGGTGGGGGCACAATGATTCTAATTCACTCAAACAGTACTCTTAAGATAAAACCAATTATTCAACCTCAAATTCAGTCTTTACTTAGAGATAAAGAATTTGAATGTTGTCTTTCACAAATTTCCTATGAAAATTATTTATATTTATTAATTTGTATTTACAGATCCCCACCAAAACACTATGACAAACCCTTTCTAGAAAAGTTGAATCCTCTGTTTGAAATTATAGCTAATATCAGTACCACTGTTCGTGTATGGGCGGGCGGGTGGGTCAGTAAAACTGTTCGTGTATGGGCTAGTGTACAGTCACTGTTCGTGTGACTGTATGTATATGTTGTAGTGGGAGGTGATCTTAACATTGACGTACTTGATCACAATAACACATACCGTGAATTTGTAAATATCTTGAAATCATTTAATTTCTGTTACCTTGTTGATTTTCCAACTTGAGTGACCGAGCACTCTAAAACTGCCATAGATAATTTTGTAACTAACCTAGACATAAAACTCACAAAGAAAACTGGTATAGTGACAGAAATTTCCGACCATGATGGCCAATTATTAAAGCTGTTTAGTATTAGGATAAAGAATAAATGTAGGCCTAATAGTGTTTATAAATTTAGTAGGAAGTTCAGTGACAGTAATATCAACGGTTTTGTAAGGATGTTGGAAAAAGAACTCTGGTTAGAAGTCTATTGTGCCTCTGTTGAGGAGAAATTTAATTCATTTTACACTACTTTTATGTACCACTTCAATGTATGGTTCCCTTTAGTAAAAATTAAAATAAATGAAAATAAAAAATCTTGGATAACCAATAGTATTAGAGATGATAAAGCTACACTAGTTAGTTTAAGTAGACAGGCTAGGGAAAGGACAGGTACTGTTACAAAAGAGATTTTAAAACATAAAAGAAAAGAACTAAAGTGGAATGTTATTCTAGAAAAGAAGAATTACTTTGACTGTAGGATTAAAAACTCAAATAACATTATGAAATCAACCTGGAAAATAGATAATACTGAACTGGGTAGGAAAACAACAGGCCAAAGTTCGGGGATAATTTTAAATGTGAACAATAAACAAATTTCAAATCCTAAATACGCAGCTGAAGCATTTAATAACTTTTTCTCTTCAAGTGTCAAAAAATTGATTTTACCAAATTTATCAAAAATTAATCACTCATTTGTAAAGGAAAAGTTTCTTGATACAAAAATTAAAATAAATAATTCATTTCGTTTTCAACCAATAGACGCAAACATAATTATTTCCGTTATTGATTCTTTTAATAATAAATTATCATCTGGTCATGATGATGTGCCTCTTACATTACTAAAACAATTGTCCGCTCAATGGTTGCCATCAACGTAGACACTACTAGAGTAGTCTGGAGTGTCCGTGCTGAATGGTAGTCAAGGTTCGGATGTTGTGTAGGGGAGAGAACTGCGTGTCAGACTTGTCAGTTAGCTGAAAATCAGACCAACACTACGTGGTTCGGATTCCACGTAAAGCTGTAGGTCCCATAGTTGCCCTGGCTATTGGGCTATTAATAAATAGTCCTTTCTGAGCTAAGTCGAACTCAGATAGTAACAATGACTACACTCGTTCATCTACAGTCATCACACTCATTCACTCCTCATATTCGCCCATATCTCTACGATCGGCGTCTTAGAGATGATAAAATGATAAAATGAATGTGGTAGAGCTATCAGTAAACCTGTGGCTCATTTATTGAATTCATCGTTCATTTCGGGCATGTTTCCTGATCAAATGAAAATAGCCAAGATAGCTCCGATTTTTAAAAAAGGCGATACCCACGACTTGTCTTGCTATCGCCCAATTTCACAGTAGTCAGTTTTCTCTAAGGTTTATGAACGTGTAGTATTGAATCAATTCGCTTCTTACTTAGAATCAAATTATCTATTAGATAAAGAACAACATGGCTTTCGGTCTGGAAAATCGGTGGTAACTGCTGCAACCGATTTTGTTCAGTCTATTATTGAAAATATTGATAAAAAGAAAAAGGTTGCGGCTGTGTTTCTTGATCTGAGCCGAGCTTTTGACAGTGTGTCCCATCCAAAATTGTTAAATGCTCTTGACCAACTTGGTGTTGATAAAAGAGCCTCTACTTGGTTCCAATCTTATTTGACTGGCCGCAAGCAATATATTGAGATAGTTGAAAACAATGGGAAACAGATTAACAAATTTAAATCAAGTATGCAATTAATTAAATATGGTGTTCCTCAAGGGTCCATTTTGGGCCCTTTATTATTTATAGGGATTACCCTCCGTAGTGATGCCATGTGGAAAAATCTGTTTATACGCAGATGATACTAATCTTCTTGTCACAGAAGACAATATAAATCAACTTGAATTATCATCTTTTCTAAATGTTTCCTACTTAATTCAAAATTTATCCCAAAATAATCTGTTAGTAAATTATCAAAAAACAAAGCTTATGCAGTTTTTTACAAAGCAAAATACAAATAATGCTACAAATTTAAGAATTGAACTGGAAAATTATGAACTGGACCAAATTGATAGCACAAAATTTCTCGGATTAATTATTGACAAAAATTTAGATTGGACTGACCATGTGAATAAGGTTCTCTCTAAAGTATCATCTGGTCTATTTGCCCTAAGAAGAATGTCAAAGGTTAGCAACCTTAAAACTCTAAAAATTATATATTTTTCACTTATTCATTCCCATATTAATTTTGGAATAAGTTTGTATGGGGGAACAACAAAAGCTAATCTCAACAAAATTTTAAAACTGCAAAAACAAGCGGCTAAGATAGTGTTGAATCTAAAACCTAGGGACTCTGTAAAAAATGCGTTGGCCCAACTTCAAATTCCTACAGTTTTTGCTCTGTATATTCTTGCTACTATAGTAGCTGCAAATGAATCAGTGCAAGGCTCAGACCAAGTTACTCAGCCATACAATACTAGAAATTGCAGATATAAAATATCAAAAAAAACATAACCTTGAATTTTACAAAAAAGCCAGTCTACATGGGACTTAAGTTTTATACAAAATTACCAGATCACATAAAATCAGAGCTAAAATCATTAAAATTTAAGAAAATTTTATCAACTTATTTGACTGAATTAGCACTTTATTCATTAGAGGAATTTCTTCAATAAAATATAATAGTATTTTAAATTTCAACACGTTATAAATCAATTTTAAACATGCACACTCATGACTAACGATTACATAATGTTATTATTAGTTCAATTTATTTTTATTCATACATATATATTAAATACAAAATATTTTACTGGAATTAGAATTAGGTAGTTAAGTTTTATTATTATTGATGTATTGATCATTATTTTTGTAAAGCTAGAATAAGTAAACGTATCGACACTATTCATGTATACCATGTATATGTTTATGAATAAAGACATTCTTATCTTATCTTATCTTAAGCCCCTATTACACGAGACAACTAGTTGCCGGCCACTAGTTTGTCGGTTCATCTGGATGCATTGTTTAAATAAGACCTTATTACACGAGGCAACTGCAGTTGCCAAGCCATCAATCAGTGGCCGAGTTAGCAGCTGTACGGGCAGCTGCAAAAGCATTGGCTTTAATTGAGCATATTACATGAGGCGAAAGTTGCTTACAGCTAAGATACGCACTCACTTCAATCACTTCAAGACGAACACCTGAGATATTCAGACAGTAAACATTACAATCTGACTCGTGCCGAGCTTGTGCTTGTAGACAAACATAACCTATAACTAGGCTATGAGACCATTGTGTTATCTTCAATCCTACTTCTATTACTTCAATAATGAAAGTTTAAACCAACAAGAACGACTGGATGCTAATACTGTATTAAAATGGATACTTACCGTACTGATGTAGTTTTAGCAGAGAATGGATGTATTTTAGGGAAAGATAAACCCGATTTGAAGGATGACAAAATTAATGAGCTTGTCGCAGAAGATTTTTATGTTCACGAACAAATGAGTTCCATAGTACTGTTAAATATTTTTCTTTCGATTTAATATATAAAACGTGTTTTGTTTTGTTAATAATCTAACATATTTCTATATAAACTATCTAGGAATTGTGGCACTTTAAAAAAAATCATCCAAAAGGGTGTAGTATTTCACTCTTTTTGATACTACGCCCTACCCCCTTCCTAAATACTACATACAATCCCACAAATATGATTGTATGTAGTAGTTACATATACAATCAAAACCGCGGCGGAGGAGTACGTGTGCCCGCTGTATGATTGGTACCATTTCAGGTTCAACACGTTTGACGCTGTGCTGAATACCGTTTCATTCACACCGACCAAGATGAGAGTGTGGACGGACCTCTCAACCCAAGTGAGTGTGAACAAATAGGGGCGACAAGAGATACTCCATATACAACTAGGGCATCACAGAGATCATCAACGAGTACACTACGCAAATGAAGGCTTTCGTAGATACACAACAGAGAGTACCTCGCCGAAGTCTGTAAGGCCAGCGAGCTGTTCGCTTGGATATATCTAGGAATTGTAACCGAAGACAAGGAGGAGGGGATCTTGCACATGCTGACTTTCTACTATATCGTAAAAAGGGAACAGGCGACCAGCAAGAAGAACAAGCTGGTATGCTGGAACTACCCTTTGGCCAGCATGTATGACACAGAACTGCCGGCCATGGCAGAGAAGGAGGCGAAGTACGCCTTCATCGAAGGTATATAGACAGCGTTCGACAAACAGGTGGAGGACCATCTGTAAACCTGTCCTATAAGATGTTGGGTGAAAGAGGTGACGGTAAAAGAGAAGAGAATAGAACGGAAGCAGATGTAAATATTGTAATAAATACTGTTATTTACTTGTAATATATTTTTCTTTCTCTTACCGTGTACTCAAGTTGTATAACATGTGATATCACGGTGGATTAGCAGCTGATATTCTACATTCACCACACACACACACACACATTGGTCGACTGTTGTGGATGAACAGCCACCATAATCGTTCGGTTGCAATTGCAACTGTCACACTGTTCATGCCATTATTGGAGTACACTCAGACTGTGCACTCAATTTTGCAGAGCCTAACGTGTGAGAGCATGGTGGATTTGTAGCTGATATTGTACATTCAAACAAACACACACATACACCGCTTGACTGTTGTGGATGACAAGCAACAGTGCTCTCTCAGTCTGTAATCGTTGTTGCTATTACAACTTTGACCGAACGCCTGGATTTGTAATGTTAATGGATCCCACTAGACTAACATTAATGATCTCCAAGTAATGTTAATCTAGTGGAGATCCTAGATTAGATTCCATTTCATTTATCCAATCTAGCAGATGGAATTAGATGTACATGCATTCTTTTAGCTCTTTGTTTTCTCTTTCTAATAAGTAACACAAGTAAAATAAGTTCCTCATGTGACTGCAAACAAATCTACCTTGGCATAGTGGGCCTGTTTCAAAATAGTGCAATTGCCAGCCTGGCCACTAATTGCCTGTGACCTATATAATTTTTTTTAGAAGTAGTTGTAACAATTAGTTTGTTGTTACTATAAATAACAAATATTACTAGAAATTGATGATAAAAGAATGCTTCTATTTAAAATCAGCTCTTGCTGAACCTCACGTAATTTTGAAAATTTTAGAGAAATCATTCGAAATCTACAAAAATACTAACATAAATGAGGTAATGCAGCTTTTCCAGCTGGATTATCAAAGATTACTTATCTGATCTTTATTTACAGGACAGAGTCGGTGGACGCATTGCAACATTCCGCAAAGGCAACTATATTGCTGATCTTGGTGCAATGGTTGTCACAGGACTGGGTGGCAATCCAGTAACAGTTCTGTCGAAACAGATAAACATGGAGCTTCACAAAATCAGACAGAAATGCCCTCTGTATGAATCTAATGGTGGCACTGTAAGTTTATAACCGATATTTTTTGTAATATTCAGTAGAGCTTCGAAAATTTAATTAATTGAGACTGGACCCCTTTCATATTTTCTAAATATCCAGATTATCAAAATAGACTCATACAATGGCCGGAAACGTGTTCAACGTAAAAAGAACACAAAAATCAGCTGTTTTTCACGTTACAGTTGACGGGAAACAGGGTGGATGAATGAAACCGATAGTGATTTTTAATTTTAAACTATTTTACAATATTATAGAATCTAATAAATAATTATCAGTAATGAACCAAATTATTCTAACACTACGGTATACTGTATTGACAAACATTTTACTTAAAGACTTGCGATTTAAATATGTAACCTTCTTAGTACATTATAATGCACGGCTCTAAAAATGTTATTGTAAATTACACATAATTAGAGGTTTTCAAAAAAAATCTTTATAGATTTTTGAACAGCAGTAGACAAAAACGTGTTAGTGTAATTTCTTCACAGTCCATTTTTTATTCATTTTTCTTGCTGTTTTTCTGCCTTAATATCACTTATAATGGAAGTTCCTACTCTATAAATCTTTGCAAGTGAAGCTCCGCTTTTTACCTTTTCACAACCTTTCTAAAATCTGTAGCTTTGATTAACTGGTTATAAATATGTGCTTTTTCTTCAAACTTGAAGCCATATTGGTCATAATTAATAATTACAGTACTGCAACATCTAATAAGCAAAAACACATGAACAAACACACAAACCTAACTCGGCAAACCACTTGACTGTTAACACAGCAAACATAACAACGCTCAAGGTTAATGAATTGACGTAACTGACAGGCCAGGGATGAACGTTCTGGATTTTCGACACCCAAATTATTTACACTCTACTGTGACTGAACAGATCTGGTCAAATTTGTAATTAAACTGAAGCGATTGTCATAACAAGCTGCATTTTTTATTGGTTAACTCATGCAAAGCACAGTCACCCATTTTAAACTCTAACATTTATCATTAGGTTATGATCTATATAGAGTACGACTAAATGATTACAAAGTAAAGAAACTCAAGTATAAGAGTCTTATTATAATTACACAAAATAAGAGTCTTACAAATTATATTGACTCATATTTTAAAACCTTTTTGTAATGCTCAATTTAGACATATTAATTGTTTGTGGAGTAAAATTCATAGTGTCTCAAATCGACGCTAAGTATTTTGTGACTTTTTATTCTTGCTTGTGTGTATGAATGGGCAGGCTATAAGTATGAGCTTGTGATAAAATTAGTAGTAAATTAAAGATTTAGTTGGCTGAAATATATGTATAGTGTTTTTATTTGTGGGGATAATTCTTTATCACATAAACAAATATAATACTCATTCAACTAAACAAAATAAATCATTTCTTTATTTACCAATTGATAAACTACTCCGTACACACTAGCAATACCAATCATGAGTACCGTACATCCTAAAATATTAAATACAGTATATTTTGTACATTACAAAAAATTGCATTGTGTAGTAGTCTTGAATAAAATGAGCTGAATACTAATTGAACAATTGAATAATTAGTCTGTGTGCTACAAAAACTTTCCTCATATATCATATGGCCTAATCCTTTGGGTTCATTCGTCAGCAGTAAGAGATATTTTGTTAATTATAAAAAAAGTCATAAGAACGATTTGTATTGGCTTCTTTGATCACTGCAGACCATTATTTGTACACTCTAAAATTTTAACTGTTATAAATTTATACGCGCAAACCCATTCTTGAATAACTCCTGCACTCATTACATTTTACCCATACACAGCACAAAGTTCTGTATGAAATGATGCTGCCGAATACTGTTTAGCTACGAAAAATCAAATGACGGAACGCACTTTACACTTGGTTGGAATTTTTATTGCAGCACTCATTTAGACAAGTGACTGAAAACAAACTAGTGCTAGAACAACGTTCACTCTAATACTTCTGGACCTCCCGTGCGTGCCAACGCAAGATGGCGGCCATACTCTCTCTACTTCCCACAGCCACATATTTTACATAGTTATTTTAGAATATAATGAACACTGATATTTAATACACGGTTAATAGCGTGTCTATTTGATTAAGGTACGCTACACAACATCTGAACCTTAACTACCATTCAACATGGACACCCCAGACTTCTCTAAAAGTATTCACGTCTATGGCAACCACTGAGCGGACGCCGTGTTGGTATTAAGAGGTCTGAGCATAGAACCTATCACCTATAATCTTCTCAACACTTTATCCCCAAGTAGCTGGGTTGCAGCACTGCGTCACTAAAGCCACACTCTTCCTTTCCCACACAAAATTAGTGTATCTTGAGAGGACTTAGCAGTGTAGTATATTTATAACTAGGGGCTACTGAATTAATATTTGTTTTATAGTACAATTTTTAATACCTAATTTCTGTTTAATTGTAGGTCCCTAAGGATAAAGATGAAATGGTTGAGCGAGAGTTCAACCGCTTGCTGGAAGCGACCAGCTACCTGTCTCACCAGCTGGACTTCAACTTTGCTAACAGTAAACCAGTGTCCCTTGGCCAGGCTTTGGAGTGGGTTATAAAGTAAGGCTTTACTTATTTCAATAACTAAAGCATAATATAGATATGCTATACTTATATCTTATATTATGCATCTATATTGTATCTTGTAACAACAAAGTGGGAAACTGTTAAGAACTTTTTAAAGGAAATGTTCTCCACAAGTATCATTTTTACAAACTTGACTAAATCTGTCGTTATTGTAATTATTAGGCCTATATTATATTGATTGAATTTTATTTTATAAATCCATTCTGTAACTTAAGATTTTACGTTTTTACAGGCTTATTTACATAATAAAATAAATATATTTTATTTCACTGACAATTTCTTCCGGGTCTTAGCAATTAAGTGGCTAAAACATCAACTGATGAGAAATACATTTTTTTGTTTTTTGTACAGATTGCAAGAGAAAAATGTGAAGGAAAAACAAGTTCAGCACTGGAAGGCTGTCATAGCACTACAGGAGCGCCTCAAAGCAAATCAAAATAGAGTGAGTATTAATAATAGGATATAAAAATGTAGATATTGATAAATATTTGTAAAAGAGTTATTTTAATTCTTCTTTATGTGTCTGTATGAACTAGCCAATTGCTGTGTTCACACAGTATTTTTATCTTATACGAGTTCATAGTATACTTTCTCCTGAATCGCTTTAAGCAGGAAAAATTACACTATTCATACATTCTATAAATTCTATTCATACATTGTTTTAAAAAAGCTGAATTTTACAGAAATACAGTAGAACCTTAATAGAACAAACCTCAACAGCACCAAATCCTCGATAATAGAAATTTGTTTATCTCCCTTTAATCTTTCATCGTCAAGAGTACCTTTGTATCACGAATTTTTAGTACCAACTATCTCAGCTCAATATCATGAATGATGATTTTTGAGTCAACAAGAAACCTTTGTAACATAATTAAGACATTAAGACCGAATCACAATTTTACCACAAATTCAACCATCAGAAGTATACACGTTCATTATGTATTAAGTTTTTGTTACTGTGTCGACTTATTTTATTATATATATAAAAAGAACAACACTTAGCAATCTTTTTTTAGAGTTTATAATGTTCAAAATCGATTTCTGTCTCGAAAGACCATCATCAGTTGAAAACAGAATACAAATAGGGTTATAAATATATTTAACTTTTTTACATGCTACAGTATATGATTGTTAACCTACACTACAGCAGGGATCCCCAAGGTGTGCGCCACAGTGGCCAGTTGCTGCAAAGAGGCTCCAGGCTTCCTTGCAAAAACAGAAAAAAATGTTTAAAATATCATTTTATAAAACTGATTTTACAAACACCATGACAAGGGCATTCTCAGATGAGGAACAAAAGAGAAGACCACAGCGAATGATTGCGCCATTCGGAAAGAAAAGGTATCGAAGCAAACAATTATTAAGTATTAATTGAATTTACTTCATTTTAATAACTGTAACAGAACTAAAGTTGGAGAGATAGTTTTGATGCAATTTATGTTATGGCTGAAAATAAATCAGAGTGCAACTAAAATTAGGCGCTTGGATAATTGGATGGGAACGGGTTCTAATATGGTATATTTTAAAGCCTTTACAGTTAAGGCACATCATGAGGATTTGGATTGGAATCCCCAAAATGAAGTTAGTCTGTATGTATATGAAAGCGAAATCATTGAAACTCTCATCACTTACTGACTCAAGTGGTACAGTGGATAAATATGAAGAGCCAAACATCTCTACACAACGAATTTGACCCTTTTAAGACGATTGAATTTCCACAGTCAAAACCTTAGTAAGATGAATTTATATTTCCATTTAATTCTTGTTGAAAAAGGAAAACTTTACTTCCATTTGTCGTGACTTCTGGAATTGCAGGTGGCTAAACTAGGTCGAACTAAACTCCATCCAGCGCCGGCCTAAGCCAGTCGGACGAACACCCTTAAGAAGAAAGTGATCAATTTAGATACTCTAGTACGAGGTGTTAATTACTCATACAACAAATGATTTGTTCTACCGTACATTATATGAAAGCGAGCCTCTATAATACAAATTTTCCCATTCTGACCTCACAACTATGAACCCCGCTGTCACAAATACCTTGATAACATGAATGTTTCTAAATCCCCTTCTGATTTGTAGTATCAAGGTTCTATTGTACTAAATTTCCAAATTCCTGTGAATTTACCTTACCTTACCTATGTGGCCACTCAAACCTAAGGAGTTTTTGACCTCGCCAACAACTCTTCGTCATCCGTCTCGGTCCTGCATGATCTCTGGTGTTCCATTCAGCCTTCTGATGACTTCCATTATTTGGTCTCCCCACCGTAGTCTTGGGCATCCCAGTGGCCGTCTCCTTTGTGGAACACTTTTTGTTACGATGGAGTCCAGCTCCATTCTCTTAATGTGGCCAGCTAATCTTACCTTTTTAATTTGGGCAATAATGGCAGGGTCTTGGTAGAGATATCTTGGTTCTTTATTGGTCCTTATTCTCCAAGTTCCTTGATCGTTGACTGAGCGAAAGATAGTGCATAGTATTTTATTTTCAAACACTAAGTTTCTTTTCAGATTTTTTACTGAGTGCCCAGGTTTCAGATCCATACAATATAATAGGTAATACCATTCTTTTGTATAATCTTAATTTTTTAGTTTCTGAAAGGATTTTGCTTTTTATCAGTTTTTGTAAGGCTTAATAACATCAATTTCCCTGTAGAATACTGATTTTAATTTCTGTCTCTTCATTGTTATTATTGTCTATTGTAACTCCTAAGTATTTATAATCTTGGCACCTTTGGAAAGTTTAATTATTTATTTTTAGTGAGTTGGGAAACATATTCAGGGTTCTGTCTAACTAGGTATTTAGTTATCTCTTCGTTGACTTAAGTCCCACTTTTCCAACTTGCATGATGAGCTTTCTTGCCTCGGCTTTCAGGCTGTTATAATCTAATAATATTAAAGCTGTATCTTCAGCAAAAGTCAGAATATTGATTTTTGTCCCAGTGTATTATATAGTAAATCATTGCAGCTATGTGAATCTTTTAGAGCCTTTTCTAGTGCTAAATTAAACATGAGAGGTGACAGACCATCCCCCTGTCTCACTCCTGTATTTTCGTTGAAGGTATTACTGTACTCTCCATTGACCCTCACTTTTTCTTTAGATCCAGTTATACAAGCTTCCACTAAGTTATTAGTTTTTCAGGTATTCTCTAGTGTTTTAAAAGTTTCCACATTTGTTGTCTGTCAATGCTATCATAAGATTTTTTTAATCTATGAATAAAATGTGTACACTTTTATTAAATTCCCAGTATTTTTATAACATTTGTTCCAGAATAAATAACTGATCTGTTGTTGATCTTTGTTTTCTAAAACCTGCCTAGTGATCATCAGTAATTTCTTCAGAATACTGTAATAATCTATTGTACAATATTTTTGAAAGTATTTTGTAGGTAGTGCTTGATAATGAAATACTTCTATAGTTATTACAATCTAATGTATTACCTTTTTTGGGAATTGGCACTATAACGATAGTTTTCTACAGTAGCAGCTCAAAGGTATTAAAGTAGAGGAGGGAGGCTCATTCTACCGTGACGTCCGTAGATGTCAACACATCCCCTCCCCCTATAGTCAATATGTCTCTGTCTCAATTTCTCTCTAAGGAGGTGTCCTTTTGAGACCCATCCCCCCACCAAAGCTGGAAAGCGTGCCAACCGGGGGATGGCTCAAACCAAGTCGAGCGATGGGATCACGGGTGGCAGTTGGAGGGTCCAAAATAAAACTCGGCAGCTGAGCAAAACTACTTTTTATTACCAAGTAAAAAAACAATAAAACAAAAACGGCAGAAGGCCACAATATAAAATAGGCAGAAGGCCACAATATTAATTCGTAATTAAATAAATAACAAAACACACAAAATTTAACAATATAACGACAAAAGCTACCAAAACACTTAACGCTACAAAAACAACAAACTCTACGAATACCAAAGTTAACAATTACATGGCCTATGGCCTATCTGCGGTTGGGCCTGAGACACCCAAAACGTAAGACAAATTATTAACAATTTAAAAAATGACCATTAAGAAACAAATTTAGATAACCCCAAAATAAAAGTGAAAATTTAGAAAACTTCTGGAAACAAAAATTTTGGTATCATCAATTAAGCCGGCAATTTGGCCCACATCCCTTGATTCCACCGAGGCCCGGGAGTAAGCCGGAATCCCGGGGCAGCTCCGAATTAAGTTAACTAAAAGCACAATAATCCCCTTTTGGTGAGTTTAAAAATTAAACAATTTAAAAAAAAATATAACACGGTACCGTTCTATTATCCCCGGACATCAATAATACAAATAACAACAACAAAAAAATAACGATCACTAGGCCTAAACATAACAATAAATAACAACAAAACTTAACCATAGGGACCTAACAAAATATAAAATCCAAAAAATATAACAATAAAATAAAATAATTAAATAAATAACAATAAATATCAACGTTTTCTTCTTTTTTTTTCTTAAATTGTAATGTTTGAAATGTCCCCATGGCTGTTTCTTCACTTTGTCCAAACAGTTTTAGGCCTAGGCACAAATATATCCACAAACTTTTTTTTCTTCTTTTGTTTTTATATATTTTTTTGTTTTTTTTTATAAATCACCCCCAGCTCAGCCGCCGGGAAAAGATGGAAAGAACTGACCTGAGGACTGAAGACTTCTACCACCAAAGATGTAGGGCGGGTAGCGGGCAACTCCAGGCTCCAACATGGTCCTCAGGCCAGGCTAGCAGTGGAGAATATCGAAGTTCCCCCGGACGGCAGGCTGAGGGCTGAAAGTCCCACTCAAGGACCCTGGAGTTTTGGGAACCTTAGCCGAACATCTTGTGACTAACGGCTGCTGCAAACCAACTCGAACTACTAGAACAATCTAGACGGCCAACCTGACAACCCGAGCTGGAACACGGAACGAAACGGATCTAAGCCAACGGCTACCAACTAACCGAAACGCAGGGCAAAAACGAATCTCAGGCAGCCTGGCAGACAACGACGAAAAAAAACGAAACTGTACCGGTCCAAGACCCGGTACAACCTCCCTCTGCAAACCTCAACCCACCCAGGCAGGGGAGCAAACTCGGTACCTCAGGGAACCCAACAGAAGACGAAGAAGACCTCCGAAGAGTGGTGCTCCTAGGACGTCCAAGAGAAACTAAGAGGGGAAACCCCTCGAACAGGGAGCAAACTACCCTGACTGTCGGGCCCGACAAGAAAAAAGAGAGAAAGAAGACTCTCTCAGAACAGCCACCTAGGGCGCAGAGGTGATCAATCTCTTTGCCCCAAGAAACCCCCAGGAACACCAACTCCTGGACCAACCGTTCCCCGGAAAGCCTTAAGCTGGGACACATGGGCTTTCCTAAACACCCTGCCTGACTGGGGATCAACCAGCAGAGCAGTCACCGGTGACAAAAACCTGTCGATGCGGTGGGGACCAGACCACCGATAGCACAACTTTGCAGCTCTTCGTTCCGCGGCCGAACTGACCGGGTGAGCCTGACAAAGAACCAGATCTCCAACCTGAAAAGGGTTAGGAGTACGACCCTTATCATACCTCCTCCTCACTCTCTCTCTAGCACGTAGCAGGTTGCGCCGAGCAGCCCGCCACGTGGACACTACGTCAGTGGCACCTGGCGTAGGTAGAAGATCCTCTAGCCTCCACAAGTTGGACAAAGGGTTGTTAGGAGGGTAGCCATGTAGAATCTCGAAGGGAGTGGCATTGTGACTCTCATGCTTGGAAGAATTAAAGCAAGCTGGAGCCAAGAGAGACTCTCATCCCAGGTGTTCTGCTTCTCAGCATGGAAAGTAATAAGGGCAGACCGAAGATTGCGGTTGAACCGCTCTGCATGAGAAGGCTGTGGGTAATACGGAGAGGTAGTCACATGCCTGATACCATTGCCAAAACAGAACCTACGAAACTCATGGGAGGTAAACTGGCTACCGTTGTCGGACACAAGAGTGGAAGGCACACCAAAGTGCTGGAAGAGTTGGGACTGGAGAGCACGGATGGTGAGCTTAGCCGTAGCACTCCGAAGTGGGAAAAGCCAAACGAACTTCGAGAAAGCATCCACACAAACAAGTAGGTAGGAGCTACCTGACTTGCTACGGGGAAAAGGACCCACGTAGTCGATGAACACCTTCTCAAAAGGACGCTCGGCCACCTCAGAAGATAACAACCCTAACCTTGCATTCTGACTAGGCTTGCTGAGAGAGCACAGGTGACAAGCCCGCACTCTGCCAGCAACATCCCGGTCCATGCCCTTCCAGATGAAGTACCTACGAATCTTAGCGATGGTCTTATGAATGCCAAGATGACCGCCCACAAGAGAAGAGTGATAATACTGAAAGACCATCGGTACTAGATGACTAGGCAGCACTACACGGGGTTCACCCCTCTGTCGAGGACGGCAACAGAGTACCCCTTTGGACAGAAAATAGGGAGGGTGGGCACCTCCCTCTTGAAGCTCACCTAAGATGACTGACAGCTCAGGATCTTTCTGCTGATGGGACAGTAGGTCGTCAAAAGCCAGAGGAAAATCCAGAAGAACAGCACCACACTGAGCAACAGCCTCAGTAGGTGGATCACTGGGTTCGTGGTACATGCGGGAAAGAGCATCCGCGATGACATTCTGGGTACCCCTAAGATGTTGAACTCGGAACTTAAAGGCAGAAATTTTGACCACCCAGCGACCAATTTTCCCGAGCTGTCGGGGATGGGCAAGAAGCCAAGACAGTGCCTGATTGTCAGTCTCCAGCAAGAACTCAGCGTGTTCCAAGAAACGCCGAAACTTGTCCGTACCGAAGACAACAGCCAGACACTCTAACTCATAGATGGAAGAAGCTTTCCTTTCCTGGTGAGACAACGTCCTCGAAGCAAAAGCGATGGGCTGCCTGACCCCATCAAACTCCTGAGAAAGAACAGCAGCAATGGCGGAGGAGGAGGCATCAGTCTGAAGAATAAATTCTCTGCTGAAATCAGGCATACGCAGGACAGGAGGTTGCATGATAGCCTCCTTGAGAGCATCAAAGGCAGTCTGCTGAGCTTGGCCCCACACAAAAGGGACACCTTTCTTTCGCAGCTCGTTCAACGGGGCAGCAAGCTCGGCCACGTTAGGGATGAAGCGACGGTAAAAATTCACCATCCCCACAAAACGGGCAATCCCCTTGGCATCTCTGGGAGGAGGAAAATCCCGAATGCCCTGGGTCCTCGCAGGATCTATGCAGACGCCTCGAGAAGAGATAAGATGACCCAGAAAAGAAATCTCAGGACGAGCAAAAGTGACTTTCTCTGGATTGACGGTAAGGCCAGCTGATTTGAGGCGACTAAGAACTTCCTCCAGATGTTGCATGTGTTCCCCGAAAGTCTCACTGTAGACAAGAAGATCGTCCAGGTAATTGAAAACAAACTTGAACTTCACATCATGGAAGATGGAATCAAGCAGACGAGTAAGAGTCTGGGCACCCACAGCAAGACCCATAGGAACCCTAGTGAACTGATACAGATTCCAGGGAACACAGAAGCTAGTCATGGGCCGTGATTCCTTCTTCAATGGAATCTGATGGTAGGCCTGGTTCAAATCGAAAACACTGAAAAACTTAGCCTTACCGAACCAATCAAACGCAGAATGCAAATCAGGCAGAGGTACCGAGTCAATAGCGACCTTAGCGTTGAGCCTCCGATAATCCATCACAAGCCTAGACTTACCATTAGGCTTGGGCACAAGAAAAGCTGGACTGGCATAAGCAGAACGAGACGGTTCAATCACACCCTTGCTCAGAAGATCCTCAATCATAGCCCTCATAACCTCCATCTTTGGGGGAGCAAGTTTGTACGGATGACTTCTAACTGGCTGAGAATCGGTGAGGTGGATCTCATACTCCAGAAGAGAAGTGACCCCAAGCTCAGCCGTAAGCACATCAGGAAACCGCAAACACAGCCTCCTAATGGCCTCCGCCTGCTCAGGGGGGAGATGACCAACCGGATCCACCTTGGGTTGTTCGGGCTCACAACCCACCTCTCTGACTGCAGGAGGGCAGTCAGAATCACCTACTAGAGGCACCAAAACTCGCCGATTAAACTTGAAAAATATCTGGCGCTTCTGGAGGTCAAGCACCATACCACTCTTAGAAATAAAGTCTGCCCCTAGGATACAAGAAACCGCCAGGTCCTTGGCAACAAGAAAACCCCACCTCCAGGAAAATCCTTCAATTTTAAAATGGAAAAACGCCTTTAGAATTATAGGTAGAGGAGTTTGGGATGCCGTCCAGCAAGTAATAGAAGAGGGCTCGGTGTGCCTGACAAGTCCTAAGGCGTCAAGGGACTCAAAAAGAGAAAGGCTGATGATACTGCATGCCGAACCAGAATCAAGAAGGGCTCGACACACCGTACCACCAAAAGAAACAAAAACGCCAGGACACACCGAGGTGACCGCACTAAGTCCCAGGGAAGCCATGCCAGCAAGGCCCGAAAAATCCCCGACACTCCGCTATGGGCACGTGTCAGAGGCAAATGGCCACGGTCAGTCGCAACAACGCGGGGAGCTACTGTGGAGGCAACCCCCCGCGCTGAGCGTTTCCCGCCCCACGACCTCGAGCACGTGGACAGTCACGTCGAATGTGACCAGGTTGGCCACAAGCAAAGCACACAACCGGAGGCCGAGAACCACGACCCTCCACTGGCTGACTCACACCTACAGACATAGCCGGTCGACGGGTGGGGAGAGCACGATGACTCTCAGAATCCCTCCCTTGCTGGTCTGAGAACTGCACGCTGCGCGAAACAATGCACAGCTGATGCAGCTCCCGAAAAGTCGAAGGAACACCAGCAAAAACCAATCTGCACCGTTCTTCGGGAGAAATGCCATCCAGGATGACACGAACGGTGTCAGCTTCAGAAAGGGTGAGGCGCAACGCTTGACGAGCTTCCTTGACTGAAGAGACATAGGCTGCCAGAGACTCGCCCCTACCCTGCGACCGATAAAATCTGTCCATGACCATCCTCTCCCTGAGTCGAATGGGAAGAAACGATGAAAGTAACTCTCGATGGAACGAGTCCACCGAGGCATCACTGGCCAAGACAGAACTCAGCAACTCCCCAACGGGACCTCTACAATAAGGGAAAACCAGACGAAGCAAGTCCCCAGCCTGCATGCCGGGCATCTCACTAAGTCTGAGAAAGGCCACCAGAAACTTAAGAAGCTCCTCAGGATCCATCCCATCGATCACAGGGAGATTCTGGATCATGGGCGTGAGAGGGTTAGGCAGCTTGTGGTAGCTCAGCTGCAGAAGAGCAGGTGAACCCAAAGAAGTAGTAGGAACGGCAGCTGGAGCCGAACCACAAGCGACCTCAACAGAAACGCCTGCAGGCTCAGAAGGAACCTCAGGCACAGTGAGAGCCGTTGTCTCAGCCTGCGGCCTCGACACGTTAGGCGACAGTGCGAAAATAGGCCGCTGACCCAGACCCGTAGGAGTCGTGGAACCGGAGAGTGCCTGAAAAATCTCATCCAGCCTAGACACACTCTCCAAGATCCACGCCCTATCCGATGGTTCCAACCCCGGTGCCCGGTTGACCAGCCTTAAACGGGCAAGCAGATGCCCCAAACGTGCAAGGCGGCAGGCCCGGTCACGACCTACTGGAGGTTCCAACTGCAAATCCTCTAACACCCCTTCCCAATCTTCCACCTTCCGTTTACAAATCCCCAACTCATCACCAACCTCCAGCAGGTCAGACCAATCCACCGCCGTACCCGCGGACAACTGCTCCCGCAGCAACCTCCGGAGATTCAAAACATCACCCTCCGGAGTCACACCCCGCGACCTCAACTCGAAAATCAACTCCTCCTTGACCAGGAGCGCAACATTCTGCAGATAGGCCATCTCGCAAAACAAAATTCTCAACAGTACACAAAAAACGACAACTCCAGGGTCCAAGACGAACTAAACCCTCAGCCTACCGAGCCACTGCCGACCACTCCAATCCACCCATGAAACCCATTCAACAAAGTAACCAAGCGGATTGCCTAGGTTTTTTTTTTTTTTTTTTTTTTTTTTTTTTTTTTTTTTTTTTTTTTTTATACAAAGTTAAATGATTTATTTGGTTTTTAATTGTTTTTCTTTTTAAATAATTATTTATTTGTTTCTTTTTTTTTTTTTTTTTCTACGTATTACCAAGACACCTTGACGGTAGGTCGGCCAACCATGGCCTACTAACTGGCAAACACCCACCGTCAACAACCAAGAAAGAATTAATTTTTTTTTTTTTTTTTTTTTTTTTTTTTTATAGGCAACCACGCTCTGCTACCAATTGAGACCCATCCCCCCACCAAAGCTGGAAAGCGTGCCAACCGGGGGATGGCTCAAACCAAGTCGAGCGATGGGATCACGGGTGGCAGTTGGAGGGTCCAAAATAAAACTCGGCAGCTGAGCAAAACTACTTTTTATTACCAAGTAAAAAAAACAATAAAACAAAAACGGCAGAAGGCCACAATATAAAATAGGCAGAAGGCCACAATATTAATTCGTAATTAAATAAATAACAAAACACACAAAATTTAACAATATAACGACAAAAGCTACCAAAACACTTAACGCTACAAAAACAACAAACTACGAATACCAAAGTTAACAATTACATGGCCTATGGCCTATCTGCGGTTGGGCCTGAGACACCCAAAACGTAAGACAAATTATTAACAATTTAAAAATGACCATTAAGAAACAAATTTAGATAACCCCAAAATAAAAGTGAAAATTTAGAAAACTTCTGGAAACAAAAATTTTGGTATCATCAATTAAGCCGGCAATTTGGCCCACATCCCTTGATTCCACCGAGGCCCGGGAGTAAGCCGGAATCCCGGGACAGCTCCGAATTAAGTTAACTAAAAGCACAATAATCCCCTTTTGGTGAGTTTAAAAATTAAACAATTTAAAAAAATATATAACACGGTACCGTTCTATTATCCCCGGACATCAATAATACAATTAACAACAACAAAAATAAATAACGATCACTAGGCCTAAACATAACAATAAATAACAACAAAACTTAACCATAGGGACCTAACAAAATATAAAATCCAAAAAATATAACAATAAAATAAACTAATTAAATAAATAACAATAAATATCAACGTTTTCTTCTTTTTTTTTTCTTAAATTGTAATGTTTGAAATGTCCCCATGGCTGTTTCTTCACTTTGTCCAAACAGTTTTAGGCCTAGGCACAAATATATCCACAAACTTTTTTTTCTTCTTTTGTTTTTATATATTTTTTTGTTTTTTTTTATAAATCACCCCCAGCTCAGCCGCCGGGAAAAGATGGAAAGAACTGACCTGAGGACTGAAGACTTCTACCACCAAAGATGTAGGGCGGGTAGCGGGCAACTCCAGGCTCCAACATGGTCCTCAGGCCAGGCTAGCAGTGGAGAATATCGAAGTTCCCCCGGACGGCAGGCTGAGGGCTGAAAGTCCCACTCAAGGACCCTGGAGTTTTGGGAACCTTAGCCGAACATCTTGTGACTAACGGCTGCTGCAAACCAACTCGAACTACTAGAACAATCTAGACGGCCAACCTGACAACCCGAGCTGGAACACGGAACGAAACGGATCTAAGCCAACGGCTACCAAGTACACGAAACGCAGGGCAAAAGCGAATCTCAGGCAGCCTGGCAGACAACGACGAAAAAAAACGAAACTGTACCGGTCCAAGACCCGGTACACTTTATTTAAACAATTCCTTGAAAAGCAAAATTATTGACAATAATAGTGTATTGACATTTTCTTTTAGGCTAATATAAAAATGTGGGTTTACATAATTTACCCATAGGAAATATTTATTTAAAACGGTGAGTATTCAAAAATAGTATCCAAACTAAACAAAAGAATCTAAGGAATATATTTTAAAGAAAATAATAAAGTACTGAAAATAAAATTTAAAGAAAATAATAAAGTACTGAAAAGTAGTACAGTATAATTACTTTTTTAAAATAACAAAATATACAATGACACAATACCTTATTGCTCACACTGTTTGCAGGCCTATTCAAAGTTGAATTAGAACTAGTAGAAGGTTTATCCATTTCCATTACGGTTGGACACTACACTTAATACATATAATCACAATAATTATAACAACAACTATAACTAATGCCCGCACAACTGTATTAATTTTCCGCCCAATACCAGTAAACTATTTATTGGTTAAGGTTTATTTTGACAGATAGTTAGGTTTGTGCAGGAGCACCACTCCAAATTAGTCAACTCAAAGACTGTAATCAAGTGTTTTTTAAGCAAGGAGTAGCAGTTAGGTTTGTAACATCTGTTACTGCTGGCTGAGAGAATCACACATGTGCAAGTTCTCTTCGGATTGGAGTCTGCGGAGCCTCTATACCAGTAATGCTTCTGTCGTCATTGCACGTTTCAAGCTGAAAGCCGTATTTCCCATACACTGCTTGTAGTGGATTTGGACTCTTTGGTCAGCGTCCGCAATTAATCCCCAGACCTAAATACTTTTCTGATTGTCTCATTGTTTTGATACTTGCAGCAACATTTAAAAAACTAAATCTATAAAATTTGATTGTAAAATTAATATTAAATAAATCTAATAAATAATATTTAATTTTGTACTGAGAGGGCTGCGTCCGAGAGTCTTTATGGACAAGCCGCCACTGGTTTTCCAGTCCTCTGAGATTTCTTCATTTTTGCAAACAACATGTATTAAATTATGTATTTCTTCAGGAGAACCTGCCCCCTGCTTTTAAAAGCTCCACTGATAGACAATCCTCTCCTGGAGCTATATTATTTTTTTGGGATTCTAGAGCTTCTCCCACTTCTTCCAAGGACGTTTCTTTTACTTCTGTTGGTTATCTCTGCTGTAAGTCTTCATATTCTTATCTGGGTGTCAAATCTCATCTCCATTTAGCAGGTTTTCAAAATATTTATTCCATGGATCTAGCATCCCTCTTCCATTGCAGGTTATTTTACCTTCTCTGTCTTTAACATCAAATATTTTTGCTATGTATCCTTTCTTGAGAAATCTTACAGTGCGGAAGAAATCTTGCTATTATTATGAATTCTGTGTTCCTCCACTTTTCTTATATGATCTTTTATAAATTATCTCTTGGCTGTTTGTAGTGTTATATTTATCTCTCTATTGCAGGTGTTGTAATTTTGTCTTTTTTCTATTGGAAAGGAGAGTTTGTTTGGCTTACCTTTTTATCAATTAGTTTTTGACAATCTTCAGAGAACCATAGTTTTGTTTTTTAAGATTTTCTCTTTACACCCATAATTGTTCAGCTATGTCTTGAACACAGTCTTTAATTTCACTCTATAAGGATTGTACGGCTTCATTTTCTTTACTTGAAAGCCTGTTCTTTACTTAGAAGTCTGTTTGATAGTTCAATTTGAAATTGGAACTTGTGGTTTGATTTACAAAGTTTTTTTTATATTAATGATTGGTTTAATTTTATGTGGTTCTTTTTTTTTTATTTGAAGAATCTTTGTTTATCTTTATTTTTACCAAGTAATCAGTTCCGCATTCTGCCCCTCTCATACTTCTAACATCAGAAATACTGTTCTTGAAGCGTTGATCAATGAGAACGTGACCGATTTGGTTTTAGACAGTGCTATTGGGAGAAGTCCAAGTTATTTTATGTAAATTTTTATGAGGGAATCTTGAGGACATTATTTTAAGATTTTTTGCACTTGCGAAGCTTATTAACCTCATACCATTACCATTTGTGCTATCATGTAGACTGTTACCATCTGTATATTGTCTTCAGCATGATTCATTCCCAGCCTTGGAAATGTCATCACTCATGAGTATTTTCATGTCGTAGTTGGGTAGTGACATCATAATTAGTTCAGTAGTTATTAAAACTAAAGTGTCATAAAAAGCGTTTTTTTTCATCAGCATCTTCTATTGGGGCATAAAAGCACAGTATTGATGTATTCCTAAATCTTCCTTTTAAACGCAAGTAGCATAATCTTTCATTTGCGAGGTTAAAAGTAATAATAGAATCTATTAACTTCATTATGGCAACACCAACACCTACATAATGGTTGCCATTATCACATCCAATGGACTTGAATTTAGTCTGCTGTTAAATGGCCATATAGTCTCTTGGACAACAACTATATGTATCTGGTAAGTACTGATTTCATAAATGACTAGATCTACTTTCCCTGTGGCTGCCAGATTCTTGACATTCCATATACCAAATCTCAAGTCCTTGTAATGAAGCTGAGGTCTACATCCATTGTTTCTATCTGATTCTGAGGCTAAGTGTTGACGATTCTGGACAGCAGTGGTTTTTATGGGATAAGGTTGTCAGCCTTACGCCCAACCCCAAACCTGGAAGACCAGAGTATCCCTTCTAGTTGGGCCCCTACCTCACAAACACCTGTCTGGTATGAGAGACCCTACCAGTAGCTAACTACTACTGGCATTGCTCTCGAAGTTGTCAGAGCACGCAAGCCCCACCGTCCTGTGAATTTAGAGATTTCAAATTTTAAACTACAATTCCTTATTTAAAGATGGAAAAATAAATATAATTTTTCACATTTACAGTTTTCTTTCAAACTTTTCTTACATCATATATAGTATAAATTATATGATAATTATCATATACTTAACTATATGAAAATTAAATAGTCACATAGATTGTATGCCTTGACGATGGAAGGTTTTTTTTCCATCGTCCAACAGGCCAATATTTTTCATTCCCCATTTATTTAATTTATACTGCAGATTATACTTCATGTGAGGGCCATCCCTTACTCTCTATATATAAAAACAGAATCGTTATGAGATCAGTGAAATATCTGCCTAATTATAGCCGACTTTCATAAAAATCTTAGAAATTTAAATAGTAATCAATGGAATCACAATAATCCCAAATTAAGTTTTTTCCTGAAGGACTAGAAATCATTTATGTTAAACATGATTTAAAATTTGACTTGGTTGTGGCTTAGACAGTTGATTAATAACATTGATTTAACTTTTTTCAGATGCTTGCTGTGAAAGAACAGATAAGAGAACAAAATCAGCAATACAAGGAGCTGATGGAATCAAAAGCTCAGAGAGACATCACTCAAGAATTTGTAGTCCGTTCTAAGCAGAGGGACTTAAGCATTGCTTGCAAAGTGAGTAAAACTGTAGATTAATTTTTAAAAAGTGGTCTAATGATAAATATTAAATTGTTGACCATATTTTAGTGAGGTGTAATGAATGCCTAAGTCGAGAAAATCACAGATATCAACCTCATTGTTTTATAGTGCATTTTATGCTCTAATACAAGGTCATTGAGTGTGCAGATAAATTTCTTGCCAGCCTGTTGGGCGTGTTGATTCTGGTAAAGGAGTTGTTCTTGCATATTTTCTTCTTAGATGTATCTATTCATCAGTCTTTCTATTGTTTTAAGCATAACTTAGGAGAAACTGATTGGTCTAAACTTCTTAGCTTGGCTATAATTTGTCTTACCTCACTTTCGGGTAAAACTACCTTGGTCACTCCCCAAGCTTGGGGGGTGACCATATCCAACACTGGCTTTGAAGAGTTCTCAAAGCAGCTGTATACTGGAGTTGGTGCCATCTGCAACAAACCATCCCCCTCAGTTGTATGTATGGGCTAAACTTACTGATGGCCTGTTTCACTTAAAGTATGTGACAGTGTGTTTAGCCAGATTCCAGTTTGTTCTTGGCCCCTTGGATCCTTTCCAGGGCCTGTTCTTTTTGATATAACGTCATTCTATCTTGAGCATTCTGGCTTATAAAATAATTCCCTGTTAAACGTTTCCTTATCTTAACCAATGTGACTGGCTCTGCTCAGTTTACAATCATTGCTTATATATCCTTGAAAGTGAGGAAGATGAAGAATATCCTTCACCATGGATCCCTGCTTATATATCCTTGAAAGTGAGGAAGATCAAGAATATCCTTCACCGTGGATCCAGTCATTCTTTTTAGTGCTGGCTGCCTATCGCCCTAATGGTGATGGTGCATTCATCTCCAAAAATATAGAATCATCTCTCTTTTATGAATAGTGTGTAGATCTTATTCAATGTATATATTTTCAATGAATTTAAATTATATTTATTAATACATAATTTACTTAAAAATTGTTCTTTATTTAACTTAACTTTTATACTAACTGTAGGAATCTAAATATTGTTTAGCCTCCTCTGAGCTGTATCTGTTTGAACTTAATATAATCATAACCTCTGAAGTAAATCTGACAGTTACATTATTCTATTGTAAACACTTCTCAAAATAAAGTTATAAATATAAACGGCATATTCATTTTTAAATAAAATAAAATGGTGTAAATAAAGTGTAGCCACATGTCCTACATTTTGAATACAATTACGGTACTGTACTTCCAAATTATATGTACTCATAAAATAAAAAAAAAATATATACATAAGCAAAATCACCACAGTTGAGATAACAATTCTATCAAACCAATAATAAATGTAACATAAAACAGTAATAGAATGTTTTATGTAATTTATAAAACGTCAAACTACTTCTCGCTAATGTAGGCATACTTACACTCTAAGTTATCACTCTTATATTTTTATTTCCATATGCTATGGAAACTAAAAATAATATCTTGATCATACCAATTACATTCTTAATTATTATTATTACCATTACTTTATTAATTATATATGAACTGTAATGTAGTTTTATCAATGGAATGAAATAATTATGTAGCTATTAATGAATGAAGCCAAAATAATTAAATTTAGTGTTTAGATACAATGGGTATATTGAACAAAAATCCATATTAGATGTTTTCTGACAATATAATGTTATTATTACTTGTTTGTTACTATACCTAATAATTTAGAACATGTCTCGGTAATAGTGATTTATTTTGTTGAAGTAGTAAAAAATAAACTACTTGAATATTAAACAAAATTGTTTTAATTTTGTTGTTATAGAACCAATTCGAAGGCATTTTACTCCACTCTTATCAAATGTTCACTAGCTGATGACTTGTATGGCTCCTTTTGATGTTTTTACTTCCATGATATTAAAATATTTAATTTATGACTAGTACTGGGAGACCAAGCTTTACTCAGTTGAATTTTGCAAACAGAAGAGGTAGCATCCATATCTCCCAGAGGATTCTGAGGGTCGTTTGTTGTTACTCTACCTTGTAGGTTATTAGTAAAATTTAGTTTCGAAGGTCTTCCGCGTTTCATTTCTATGTTTTCAAACATATAATTATTATTATTATTATTATTATTATTATTCATTATTCATCTGTAAGACGCCGATCGTAGAGATATGGGCGAATATGAGGAGTGAATGAGTGTAGATGAACGAGTGTAGTCATTGTTACTATCTGAGTTAGACTTAGCTCAGAAAGGACTATTTATTAATAGCCCAATAGCCAGGGCAACTATGGGACCTACAGCTTTACGTGGAATCCGAACCACGTAGTGTTGGTCTGATTTTCAGCTAACTGACAAGTCTGATACTCAGTTCTCTTCACTACACAACATCTGAACCTTGACTAACATTCAACACGGACACTCCAGACTTCTCTAGTAGTGTCTACATTGATGGCAACCATTGAGCGGACGCCGTGTCGGTATTACGAGTACCGAGCATGGAACCTATCGCCTAGAATCTCCCAAACACTTTGTCCCCGAGTAGCTGGGTTACAGCACTGCGCCACCAGCGCCGACTGGTGGTAAATATTATTTTTACCCAAACAAAATAATATTTAGTTTGGGCAAACAAAGCTCATTTTATTAGGATTAACCTTATCCTGTAAAATGCAAAGTAAATAACCTTATACTGCTGAGTAACTCTAGCAACACACACAAAAACAACACTCTTTGAAACACTTCACACTAACAGTGTATGAAAAGGTAAACCCATACAAAAATAAAACTAATTAAGAAGGAAAACCCGCATAAAAATAATAAAAACCGGAAAAATACTTAAGATCAGCTGTTGTTGATGCGGGTTGTCCTCTCATCACATCAGCTGTGGTGGATTTTTTTTCTGATAGACGTCAATAATGGTTCCATATTATTTTTTCTGCCAGAAGCCAATAACACAGGACGTCTAGGAGCCTCTGGGGCAGAAATCAGAGTTTTCCCTGGGGTAAGACCGGGGCCAATCTATTTCTCGTGGTCGAAAACTCCAAACAATAAAATTAAAAATCCTTGTAGCGAAAAAAATTTCATCTGAACGCTGCTTGTTTTAGATAAGAAGATTTATTTGTACAGTTCTCTAATTGCTTATCATGTCTTTGCAGTATTTTGCTTGTTATTTCGAGCCATAGTATACTTAAAATACTTTTTAAGTTGTTGCAGTAAACTATAAATAAGTCACGTTGACATGACTTATTTATAGTTTAGGTTAAAGGGCGCTATAAAATTATTTATAGTTTAATTTACTTAAACCATAAATCTCTGTTGTATAAATTAACTTCCAAAATCTTCCACAGTGCCTCCCTACTCCTAAAGTAAATACCTACAAGCTAATCGTTCCACAGCCACATCCAAGCCCTCCATATTTTTAAATTTGTATTTTCTCCTTCCATTTTAGCACACAGTTATGCTTGTTGTATCGTAGTATTCTAACATAGGATTGATGTGATAATGACGGTAATGCTAATATGAACAAACATCTTTTTCTTAGCAAAGGAAGGGGTCAGTGTCATCCAACATCTGTAGGTCCACCATTTGTTTCTTCTTTTACTAATAAACAAATCTTATTTATTAACATTTCTCTTATTGCAATCATCTATATGTAAATAATTTCATGAATAAGTCTCTAACTTACGTATTTTATTTCAGGAATGGGACCAATTACTCGAACAACAGAAAGAAATTGAAGAAAAGTTGCATGAACTTGAAGCATCACCTCCAAGGTAAAACTTTTACTCTAGGGACATCGATTTTTAGTATTAGTTGGGGATATTACTACTTATTTATAGAAGTCGTTTGAAGCTATACAATCGAATTAAACGAAACATTTCAGGGAAAGAAAGACAAAATATGACACAATGTTCAGTGCAGCTGTAAATTGAAGCAAGCTATAAATTTCAAACTTACATAAGACATCAGCAAACTTACCTTAGAAAAAATCACATATACACAAATATTCCATGCCACTGGCAAAGAATCAGAATATTACAGTACATTTTTGGGTGATCGGGTGGGTCAATAACACTGTATGTTTATGGGTGGTCGGGAGGGTCAATACCTCTGTACGTTTATGGGGGGTCGGATGAGTCAATACCACTGTACGTGTATGGGTGAATACCATTGTACATGTATGGGTGAGCGAGTGGGTCAGTACCACTGTACATGTATGGGTGGTCGGGTGGGTCAATACCACACGTTCATAGAGACCAATTCATTCTCATACAGTATAACAGGTAGCAATCTACTTAAGATTTATTTTACATTCAATCAAAGAGTTGTGATATTTTAAGTGCCACCAAACTTAACATTGATCCCTGTTTCAGAGACATAATTTCTTGGGATCCTGATTTTTGTATGCTCAAGATATATGAGTTATAGTAAAAAATTATAGGAATTGGTTGAAATATATTTATATGACTAAGATAAAAGCTTACAAACCTATTTTACTTAAAAAAAAACTCTCCTCTTGCAACAACACACTTGTCCCAATGATCATACAGGTGTTAAAACACTTTTGACACTTATTTTTAAATTGTATTTCAATGCTTTTGTCATATTTTTTGACAGATTTAGCACCTGCAAATTAGTTTCCTTTTATTGATGTCATCACCTTGTGAACTGGAAGAAATTGGTGCTTTTATTGATGTTTTCACCTTGTGAACTGGAAGAAATCGGTGGCCATGAGGTCAGACGAGTAGGGAGGATGTTCTAGCGTGGTAATGCTGAGCTTGGCTAAGTAGTCACATACTCACAGGGATTGATTTGCTGGGATATTGTATTGTCATGCAGCAAAATCCATTTGTTTTCTGCCCATTTTTCAGGCTGTTTCCTCCTAATGGCATCTCGTAAGTGCCTAAGAATTTTTGTGTAAAGTTCCTTGTTCATTGTTTGACCTTCGGGAATGAACTCAGAGCGAATTAAACCTTTTTATTAAAAAAAACCTTCAGCATAACTTTTCCCCTAAATTTGTCAACCTAAATTTTCCCCTCTTTGGTGATGTTGTTTTCCATTCAGAGGACTGACATTCTGTTTCAAGGTCATACAGAAAACACTATTTTTCGTCAGCAGCAACAATTTAAAAAAAAAAAGGGTTTTACAAATCATCGGCCATATCAATAAACTCATCTGCTGTTGTCATCCATTGTTCTTTATTGTCTGAAGTCAACATTTTTGGAATCACTTGCAAACAAACTCGATACATGTGTAAATAGTCATGAAGAATGGTATGGACACACCATGTGATAATTGTACCTCATATGTGATTTCATCGATTGTTATTCTTTTGTTTGCATGGACAATTTGTCGAACTCGCTCAGTGTTGTCATCTGTGGTTGCAGTTGAAGAGCGTCGACTATGGGAATAATCTTCAGTTTATATGCGATCTTCACGAAAACGTTTGTGCCATCCATAAAGTTGACTTTTCTTTATCGCCTCAACTCCGTATGCTTGAATTAACGTTTTATGTGTCCTAAAAGATAACTTTTGAAGCAAAACAAAAAATGTATATTTTTCACTGTTTGTTAAATCAATTTAAAACCAGTGACAATGTAAACACACAAACACAAAAAGCACTCTCCACAGGGGAACAGTGGTGGCTGAGCGATACTGGTATCCCTTCTCCAGGTGTGCTACAGAACAAAATTCCCACCGGCAACCATACTGTCTGTCTCTGGACATCGATTCTGGGAACTTTTTGACTCTACCTTGTATATTGGAACACAACAGAATATTCATAATTTCTGTGTACTTATATAAGTCAAATTGTTAAAACAGTATACTGTGTCCGCATGATTATTAGTAGACTATTTTCTAATCATACTGGAAATGGGCAGCAATAAATTAGCAGTTGCAATTATTCTCTATTCTTGCCTCTACTGGAACTGAATACAAAACAGTGTGTAACACAGTCTGCTGTTACAGAATAGTAGGAGCCATCTTCACCTGATAAGACGTTAAAATCCAAAGCTGTTAACTCTATTTCAATCCATCAAAATCACAAGGAAGGTTTCCGTCTATTGAAAATGTGTAATCAGGGAAATCCGAAAAGTGATTCAGATAGATTGGCACAAACTGAGCTGTTCTCAACATTGCAACACCTTAGCACATTCAATTCAACTCAATAAAATTGTATATAGAATTCACATTATTTATTAAATTATATTATGAGTATATACTATATTTATTAAATATATCATTTAATAAATATATTATATACTCTCAATACGGGACACCCCTGCATGGTTTGCGTGCCTACCCTGACTCTCGCTGTGCTCGATATACCTCAATCTTCGTCCTTGGCATCTGACTTTTGCCTTAAAATAATAGTAGTATAATATTTTTAATTTGATATTGTAACATCACAATATCAAATTTATTTACAGTATTTCACTTATATTTCTTGCGTTGCTATTTATTTATTACAATATAAGCACAAAATGCACAAATATATTACAATACAAGCACAAAATGCACAAATATTATGGTGATCGATTTCGGTGAACCACGCTCACCTTCCTCAGACCAGAGGGATTCACAAAAGAATCACCTTCCGCTGAGGAAGGTGAGCGTGGTTCACCGAAATCGATCACCATAATATTTGTGCATTTTGTGCTTGTATTATTTATTTATCTATTTTTTTTATAATATGAATACCCAATGGTATTACTTAGCCTATTTCAAACATGTTCATTTCATTTGTTTTTAACAGCTGAAGATTAAACTTTTAATGCATCAGTAGTATAATGTCAAACATACAAAATAAACATGTTTATTTATTTACAAAACAGATGTTATTAATTTACTAAAATTTCCTTATTCTTATGGAAAAAAGAAATTTCAAGGGGCTGTTTGTACCCTTTAGGAATGGAATTTCAAAAAATCCTTTCTTAGTGTTCTTCTATGGCATAAGATAAACATATGTACTAAATTAAATTTCATTTCTATATTTTATGATTTTTGCTGGGCGATGTTGAATCAGTCAGTAAGGCAGGACTTGTCTTTTTATATATTTAGATGATTTCAATATTTTTACAATGTCTCTCCACTTTTTAAGTAAATAGCAGTTAATCACAGCTAACTGAGTTAAAAGCTATTTGGTTCATTCAATTTTATTAGAAGAAAAATTGGAGAATAAACAAGTATTCAAACTCCCCCACATGTATGATATCTTCAACACCATGTCTAGGCAAGTGAATTGATACGTAAATGCTGGTGTATGTGTTATACTTGAGTTTACTTGTGGTTGCAGTGATGTTTATCTCTCTTCTCGAGACCGGCAGATTCTTGACTGGCATTTCGCGAACTTGGAATTTGCCAATGCTACACCCCTTAGCACACTCTCTCTGAAACACTGGGACCAAGATGACGACTTTGAGTTTACAGGAAGCCATCTAACAGGTATGTGGTCAATTTTCATATTTGGAAATGTAGGACATGTTCTGTTCATTACATTAGCAAATGAACTTATGGTTTTCAATTATTAAGGATTAAAAAAAGCTAGAACATTTTATTTTTGAAAATGTAAAAATAAATAATACAGCTGAATCCATTTTTTAATTTATGTGTTGAATTAAGTAAGAAATGGCCAGCAATGTTTTAAGAAAAAATAAAGGGGAACAGTTAAAGATTTTGTTTATAGCTCCTCATAAGTCACTGTTGAAATACTTTCAGGAATGTTGTAATCGTGGCTTCCTGTAAACTTCAAGGAAGACGTAAAATTTGTGACAATCACGTAGCTAGTTTTTATACCCAGTAATTGTTGTGAAGCTGATTCTGTGTTATTTGAAAGGAAAGAATTTTATGAAGCTATTGTTGTTTTTTGCACAGAGTCGACTTAGAATTTATGACCAAAGAAACCTTGGTATACACAAAGCTATTTGTAAATTGTGGCTGAATATTAGTCGTAAGTATAGATCCAACTGCTGCATTGGGATATGTAAAGCATTAGGAAAACATGAGGCAAAACACTGGCCAGGAACACTCATCTGGAAACACAATATATAAATGAACCCTAACCCTGGCAGATAAAAATTGCTTTATTGATAGGCGATTTTTGAGTACTTTGCAAGCACATAGAAAAAATTGTTATCAATACTAATATTCGACAAACTATCATATATACCGGGTGTTCAAAAAGTCTGGAAACCCCTTAATATTTATTATATTAATAAACACAGAACATTGAAGCTCTAGAATTATGTTCTCACTGTAGTTACTGACTTTTTGGCCATTTTTTCAGACTGAACTGCCCTTTTTCACTTTGGGGGGGGGGGGGGGGAGACGTCCTGTGGAGGAAATCTGAAAAATCTTAAATGTAAGCATAGGTTGAGTTATACCTCATTTTAAAGGTCATTGTTAGAGAAACACATTGCCGCAACTCTGTCTGAAAAAAAACTATTCATTTGGAAATAGCAGCCTCTCAAATTTCCAATGAGGCCAACATTTGAGAGGCTGCTATTTCCAAATGAATAGTCCTTTTTTAGTCAGGGTTGCGGCAACGTGTTTCTCTAACAATGACCTTTAAAATGAGGTATAACACGACCTATGCGTACATTTAAGATTTTTCAGATTTCCTCCACAGGACGTCCCCCCAAAGCAAAAAAGGACAGTTAAAATGGCCAAAAAGCCATTAACTACAGTTAGAACATAATCCTATTGTTTCATTGTTCTGTGTTTATTATTATTATATGGTTTACCCCCTTAAAAAAAGTCTGGAACCCCCTTAATATTTATATTAAGGGGGTTCCAGACTTTTCGAACACCCAATAATTTTGATCACAAACAACTGCAGTTTAAATGTAAATATATTTCTTATCATTTTTTTATATTAAAATTACGAACATGTCTCCAACAATATTTGGATTAAAAAATGAGTAAACATGGGGAGGGTTACCCTTATAAAAGTACCTTCTGTATTTAAGAACAAAAATCCAATATAGCATAAAGTTACCAAATTTTATCTAGTTTTTGGAGTTATATCTGTTATACCACAGTATGGGTGGGTTATTACCACAGTACGTGTATGGGTGGGCGGTTGGGTCAATAACACTGTACGTGTATGGGTGGGCGGTGTATGATATAAAATATATAACAATGCAATAATACGGTTTTAATAACAGTTTGCTTAAAAATTTCTATTAAAGTAATAAATAAATATGAATACATTATTTATTCACCACATAACTTAAAAACTAGTGTATAAATAATCATTTATTTATTCATTGTAGTCTATAATGAACAGTTTGATGATCAAAGTTTGTTGACAACTACACTAAAACAATGATGCAGGAATAAGACTGTATTTATATCATTATTTAGTAATTTGCTGATTGTACCAACTAACCAAAACAAAATAAGTATTCGGTTCACTTTATTTAACAAAAACTTGATGCAATATAGATCATATGGCAATTGCAATCATATAAACTATGAACAATTATCATTTTGCCGTTTGCTGTGACTACATTGTTTCTACAATTCCTTCAATTCATCAATAGAATCGTTTGATCTTCAACATAGAACGTTGACTTTTTTCATGCTGACTTATGAATATAGATTTAATAGTGATCGTTCTTATGGTTCTCTAAAGAGTAAAAAATATCTGTTCACCCAAATATGTAATAAACTAAAATGTATATGTATTTAGTTTGTTAAATCAATGAGATAAATAAAGATTTTAATCAACTAAAATACTGTGTAGCAATTGATTATATACACTCAAGACTTTACAAATTTGTTCAAATAGGCGATTATTATTGTTTAATTCTTTCCAGTAAAATATAAACAGTTTGTTACATTCTTGTTGATGTGACAAAATCAAAAATCCATTTAAAACATTCGATAGTTTGTCCATTGATTACAATATAAAAACTTAGAAATCAACATAACGAACGATTAGAAAAAATATAAATCAAATCGAACACTATTGTCGTACAATTTATTAACAATGTTGTAGCCTTTGGCCAAGTCATTGTTGTGAACATTCTAATGATCAACATTCATTTCAACTGGCAACAGAATGTAAAAGTAACAAACTTTTCACAAGATATCAAATTCTTAATTGTCCTCTTATAAAATAATGTGATATGTATTTAATTAAAAATAAACAATTCAACTTTAATCAGAATTGAAACTCAGGATCTTCAACGCCAAAAACCAATCCACTCTTTAACCCTCTCAGCGTCCAGTAGTCCACTCCTTAATGTCCAGCCTTTTTTAGCTACTTTGCAGCGTTTTGTAGAAAAATGTTGAGCACACACAAAAATAGTAAAACCTTAAAGTATTATATATCAATGTAAAGTAAACAAAATAAGCTATATTAGAAAAATATTTTTGTTTACCTACCTTGAGTATTGTTGATGTTATCCTTGATTGCATTGTAAAAAATCAAATTTCTCAAGTTTTGTTCAAAGTTTACACTATGCCAGTAAGAGTTAGTTCACTATATAAAAAAAAGCCAAGATAGCAGTTTTGTTACAAATTTTATACATAAAAAGAAAATATATACATTATAAGGTTTATTACTACACTGAAAAAGGTACTCTATGAATTCTCTGAAACACTGACAGACTGTTAACACAATAACTGCGTTGTATAAATCAGCTGTTTTTTTTTTTTCACAAGGGAATAGAGGAAATTCGAAGATGTGCGATGTAAAGTAGGATCTCCTCTATCGATTCATAAATATTACGAAGTATTATTACGAAAAATAACCGAGTTAGCATTATAGTTTGTAAACGATTGCTTGATGTCGACAAATCGACAGGTATCATTCAGAGCGCCGCTATTGCGGTCGAATTTTCGACAAGTAACGCCGGGAGGGTTAACAAGATGTTGTTGTAAAAAATAACATTTATTTTTAAATATTTTATGTGAATACAACTATTAAATAATCAAATTTATTGTACATTTTTAGTGATATTATTATGTTATTATTCAGAGGGTTACTATTAGAATTCCATAAACTCATATTGTGGTTTATGTACTTTTTCGGTAATAATTGTGAATTATTTTTTTAATTTGGTATTTCAAAAATGTTTAGGCTTATTGTTGGGTCAATTTATTGGTTAGTTATGTTAAAAATTTGAATTTGTTTGATTATTTTCATCATATATTGCTATTATTAGTTAATTTTAGTTACTATTATTAATTTTTAGTACCTTACTTTCATTAGTTCTATTGTATTAATATGTGTTCTATTATAGTATATAATTTATATGTATATTATTTTCGATTTATGGTAAGGTATAAGTGAGAGCTCAATAGTCCTAACCTCACCATTTGTATTATATTTGTAATGATCAATAAAGATGATTTTCATATTATCATTTCATCATGTTATAGTAATAATAATTTATAATTCTTAAATTTTTGTTGGACTTTTCCAATGATTTAGTGTTTTATAATTAGACGTTTCGAGAGGTAAGATACTCCTCTCATTTTCAAGTGGCCTAAATTAACTTATATTAATATTAAAAATAAAATAAAGTCCTTGTCAAAATACTTTTAAGAAACTTAACCTATTACATATTCTACTTAAAAAATATACACACAGCAAATCCTAGAAGAACGCTGCACATGCCTCCAGTCTAAGGGAATATTTTAAGAATTGTAATATCTGCAAGGATACAGTGAATTTGTTTCTTATTTTACTATTATAATGTTCAATATTTACACATTATTACACAGATAAATCACGATTGAATTAGTTTATTTCTATTGGTTTGGTAAGTGCTTTGTGGACAAAAATGAATTGCCTAACCATTAAAAACAATAACTAGAGACTTGAAAGACACAAAATATTGCTGGAAGGCTGTGGGCCGGCAAGACTAACGATGAGTGGAAATGAGTTGGGCTGTTGAAAGCTCATAAATCTGGCTAGTAATGGTTTCGAGTAGTACAGTGGCTCCAGTAATTGCCTTCAATATAATTGCTCATGTTTTACTTTGGTTGCAGTTTAATTACATTCCAACCAGCCAGTTGAATATGATTAATTATGATGAATCTTAAGTCTTTCGGTATTTTTTGTTCGTCATGTTTGTAAGTTGGCTCTCTGACTTTTGGACTGGAGCTATTCGAGTTGCTTATTGGTTTTGACTTAAGTACTTTCTTTATTCCAGCCTAAGGAAATAAGCAATCAAAGATAATAGCAATGGTATTTAGTACTTCAGTAGTACTTCACGAACTAGTATAACCTATAGAATAGAGCATGTAATATCCGTTATTGCTATCCCTTAAGACAATAAGTTATGAAAACTGATAGTTAAAGGGAGGGGAGCTGGAGGGGTTAGCCATCTTGGATCTAATTTTCAAAGACCAATAATAAATTAATAATATACAACTTTTTTCAATAAAATTATTTGATGTCATTTTATAATTTCTGTAATCAAGAATATTGATTGCTTAGCGTTTAATGTTTGTGGTGATTTACTTAAAATTGTTCAGTTTTTAAAAATTAGTTGAACAGAAGGAAAGTAAAGGAAAAAATAATAAGCAATGAGAATTAAGCTTTTTCTTAAGAATGTTTCAAAATTTAAATTGTTAAAAAACACAAATACCATAAACAAATGTTTCAATAAACTGATTGTGGTTTTAGATTTTGCTTAATTTGAGAAAATTTTAAGAGTGTGAAACATTTTTATTTATAAAAAAATGACAAGAAGCAGTTTTAAACAATTTAAAACAAACTCCAATTGAATTTATGATTTACGATTTGAATCCCACTTAAATAAAAAAATTTAGACAAGATCAACTTACAGTTATCAGTGCCTAAATATTCATATTCAAACACATACCTATATATAAATCTATACACACAAGCATTGTAGATATTTTATTCATTTTGTTTTATTAGCCTCCATAACTGTTATATTATAGAAATAATACTGGTTTAGATTACCTTTTTCTGTCGTAACAGTTCTTCAATTACTCATAATAACAGTAATGTAATTGAAGAACTATTACGACACAAAAAGGTAATCTAAACCAGTATTATTTCTGTAGATATTTACGAATTTATCTGCTCAACATTAGTTCTACCTTCACCATTTAAGCGATAATCAACATTTTTTTATATGAGAATATATGATAGCTTGTCAAAATTGATTCTAGGTCAAAGTTAAATTATATCCTTGTTTATAATAAAATCTGTGCTTTAAGTTGTATACCAGAATTGCATGTTTGAACTTGTATACATACAAGCTTCCATATGGTATAACCACAGATTATGGTTAATTTTTGCTCTTATTTTAGTTTGCTCAGTATAATTAGTATTATTTGTCGATATGAAGGTATTTCAATCAATGAAAATCTGTCTATACAAAAACAGTAAAGCAATTAAAAGGTATTAAATACCTATATTGACAGATTTCAAATTGCAGAAATGTTGATTGCGGAGAAAAGTCAACAACGGTACAAGCATGGCAAGACGGCATAAATAATCTGAAGGGAAGAGCGTGTATCTTCATTAGGGTGGGAAATGCAATTAATGGCATATGTTAGTGGCAGGTAGATTAATAATGCCAAGTAGGACGTCAGCAACTAACAGACTTGATCACTGGCCAGCGTCCAACAGACTACCTACCTCTAGCTAGCAAGACTTGTTAAGGAAAGGATTGAGAGCATCCTTCCAGAAAGTAATCGGAATGTCTAATTGGTTACCATATTAGTTTTTATGGACAGCTAGAGCGCCTGTTACTGCTCCACTCATGACAATGTCGTTATTTTGGAGAGTATTGCTGTTGGAGCGTTCTCAGTTAATCACTATTCTATTTTGTTTTTGTTTTTTTAGCTTCTATTTGGTGCATATTGGCTGCAAGCCTATGCTTGCATTTTATTCAAGCAACAAGTGAATTATTGACCATCAGCTCAGTGGAGATTCGAACCTTTGACTCCGCATTTCAAAGCCTAAATCACTGAACTGCCACAGCAGCATTATAAAACAAATTTGTTCAACCTTGATTGTATTGTTGCAAACAAATAGATATTTCATGCAATAGGTATAGTTGTGCCTGTAATTTGGTTAGTTAGTGAGGTTTGCCACTACAACTGATTTAAACTGCATTACATTTAAATTGAACTACACTAGCGTTCCAAAATGGACCACAAAACAGCTGATAATTAAAGACACAAAATTTAACATTGGATGAGAAATCTATCCAATGTTAAAAAATGTGTGTATGTAAATATCAATGGATTTTTTTATTTGCCCATTCCAGGATATGTCTCTTTTATAAAAAAAGGGCAACTTTTTCACACAAAAATCCTTCAGTAGCAATTTAGTTTTGGTTTGTCATATACTGTACATATACTAGCTGAACCCGGCGGACGTTGTCTCGCCTTTCATTTTTCATTGACATACCAAAATAAAGCAATAAAAAGAATTATAGAAAAAAAACCATGCTACACTCTCAAGGTGAAATGTAGAACTACAATAAATCAAAACATATACAGTACTGTTGTTGTGAGAACTTCAATCTGCTTATGGCATGTGAAACTACATTAAACCACACAGTCATATGTTTTTTGTAAACAATTCAGATTCTCCATTTGAATAACATGGGATCTTTAGGAGCCCGTGGGGCAGGACCCTGTGGACGGATCTGCATCAAACTTCACAGAAACCATCTCGGGAGTATACAAGACAACATCCTAAAGTTTCATGGCGATCGGTTGGATGGTTTGGCAGCGCATAAACTTCAAACATATATATGTACATACAAACATCCTCTTTTATAAATATAGATTACATCAGTCAAGTTAAAAATATGTGTATTAAAACGGCACAAGTTTAGGTTAAGAGTCATGGAACTCACACCACTCTTCGGTCGTGTAACCATAATCTACCTAAACCTACTTAGAGTTAGTGTTTTTTTAAATGAAAACAAAAAAAATTTCTTTTTGATTGTATAGTAAATGTCCGTATTCAATATGATAATTGTGGTACCTTTAAATAAGAGGCATTTTTGAGAAAAGAATGTCGTGAAATCTACTCACAATTGTCTCAATAGAGTACACACATTTGATAATTTAGTTAGACCATAAAAATATTTTAATGCTGCATAAAGTATTTAATGATACAGAATAAGTTTTAAAAGCTAGTGCTAGTGTTAATATACCTTTTAAGTTTTGTAAACTTTCTGCTTAATTTCCTTAAATTCAACAATATGGTTTATAGAGTGGGTTAACAATTTTAGAATAGTTTTTTGTACTTTTTCTTTTTTAATCAAAATATTGGTATTAAATACAATAATTGCTATTAATTGCTTTAGGTTTATTAACTTTCATTGTTGTTCTTAGAACTTAGGCTTAAGCGGCCGGTGTTATAACTAGAATCTATATTTTCCGGTGACAACCACGTCAAGGTGCTAGTACATTATTTACAAAGTAACCAGACGTTTCGCCCATACTGTGATGTGACATCCTCAGTGGTATGTATCTCTGCGACTGAAGAAGTGAACATCTCTTTGACAGTTTGGGCAAAACGTCTGGTTACTTTGTAAATAATGTACATAGCACCTTGATGTAGTTGTCACCGTAAAATATAGATTCATTGTTATTGTTTATATTTACTAATTAAGCAGAGTCATAACAACAGAGAGTCATTAAAAAGTGTGTACATGATTTAAGTATTAAATTCGTACATACTGTTTGGTGGTTATTGTTATTTGTATTACTCAGGGCATCTCTATCTAGATCATCTGGTGGTTTTGTTACAAAAGTCAGTTGTTTGTGCTCTGATCAATTTACTCGTACAACCATCAGTTTTAAGTTAGTATGTTTCAAGTTGACACTGTTTATTTAAACATAATCAATTTTTTGCATCCTTCCACCCAATAAGGTGAGTTACTTTTTTACTCATACAGTTATGTTGAAAGTTAAGTAAAAATAATAAAATTATTTGTTTATTAATAATTCATTTTCTTTGTGTAAATCTTAAATTCAAAAAGATGATTGAGAACAAGTAGCTTGCATGGTGGAAAACCAATTCATCATGTACAGTGCACAAACTATTTATTGCAATATTATACCAAAGGACCCTGTTTGCTATCAACACAGCTGTAAATCACCTTGTCAAAAGCACTCCTTGTATTCTTCAAACCTCCTTTACATCTCAAAATTTACCTTCATCAATAGCGTTGTTTATTTGGGTCTTACTAGAGGGTATAGACTGATTTTTCTTCTACTACTATATACAGTAGTTTTATTTGCTGTAAGTCACTATGATAATCATATGAAAGTTAATTAATTAATTGGATAGGTTATTTCAATTATTTTTTCTAGATTGAAGATATAAATTAAATGGGTATAAAGCATAAAAACAATAAATCGTTCATGTACCAGACTAATGAGGAGCAACAGTAAAACAGATGCAAATATACAGTACTTGTCATCCTTTGCAAAAAACGCCAAAAACGCATGTTTCTATTTCAATGATTCGGTTCGTAATAATAATCGTATCGTAATACTCAAAGTTTCATTGAAAGATGAAGACCTATTCTAGTGGACCATAAGTTGGTTTTTGAAAAAAATTAAAAATTGTCATACTTTTTAAGGTTAAATATGTGAAACTCTAAATACCATTCTTGATGATTTTAAATTTAAAAAAATCATAATTAAACTTATGGTCCACTAAAATGGATCTTTAATAATCATTTAAGTGTTCACTATAACTCATTATAATAAAAAAAAAACATGAACCGCATAGTTGAAACAGAGAAGCATGTTTTGGCCCGCTGACGGTAAAATTGCATTGCAGTTTTAGGCTTTTGACTCTCCCTCCCTCCAGCAGTAGCTTGGCGGTTTGAGAAACGGCCACCTTAAGAGTCTGCAGAGGCTGTCGGCCATGTTGATTTTAATTCTATAAGAACAATGCAATTTAATTCTTAATCAAATACAATTTGTTTGGAAAAAATCAGTTTAAAATTAACGGTTTAGTTTGTATACGCGTGACCTTATGTCAGATTTGAAAATAACATTGTTCTTATGGAATTAAAACCAACATGGCCGACAGCCTCTACAGACTCTTAAATTGTGCTTGACAATCACCCTATGTGCTCTTTTTTCTTTCATTTTATACACATAATATATAATTAAATTGTATCAGTGCTATTCATTAACATGTGATCCATGTATTTACTCATGTATCTATGCATTTCTTGGTGGATATCAACTTCCACCTTACTTCTGTTTTAGTGGTACACAGTTCAGTTTTTTACTTCGCACAAAGTGTGAGACATATCATTCGTTAGCAAAGTTGACTAGAGGCTAGCTTCATAAACTAAATGTTCTTAGTTTGATCCCGATCAAAGTCATACAAATTTTGAAAGGGATTGGTTGATAACTAACCGCTGTTAATGTATTATTGGGCTATTAATTAAAGACACTTTCTTAGGAAAGTTAGTTATCAAATCAAATCAAATCAAGTTTATTTTGCCAAGACATTATAAAATGTATAGCAATCGTCAAAATGAAATTAAATATTCAAATTAATACATTCATACCACATCGAAACCTCATTCAAACATACATCATTTTCAGTCACACATTCATTCATGCCTAATTCCCACTTCCGGCGCCGGTTGTCAGTCATCTGATTATGTGGTCTCCCAGTTACATGCCATATACTCGTCAGCACTATAAAATGCATGAGACGCTAAAAAGCGTTTAAGACGAGTTTTTAACGCCTTGGGCGTTGGTGCATTTTTAATTGAGTCCGGTAATTTGTTGACAAAACGAACGCCCGCGTGTGAGGGCAAGCGTTCGTAGACTACCGTCCTGTGGCTTCCAGTTCGGTAGTCATCTCTGTGTCTGGTTTCGTGCGCGTGTATATCCCGCCCACTTACCATGGCACTTTTACATATGCAAAACATTGTTGTTTCCAATATGTAAAGACATGGCAGTGTCAATAGTTTCAAGTTTTTGAACGCTTCTCTACAAGATTCTCTGAACTTTAACTGTGCAATTATACGAATCGCTTGTTTTTGCAATATAAACGCTCTGCTGAACTGATTATTTGTTGAAGCTCCCCACAGCACTACACCGTAGGTGAGATGAGGGTAGATCAAGCCGTAATACGCCGTCATCAGAACCTGAGTTGGGCAGAATTTGGCTAAAGTTCTCAAGACATAAATGCCTGAGGACAATTTTGAGCAAACATGGTCGATGTGATAATTCCAGGTCAACCCTCGATCCAGGTGTATTCCCAGGAATTTTGAACTAGCAGCCTCATTTAGTAGGGTATCCCCCAACCAAACTGTTGGCCTTTCAATGATATTTTGTGGTCGCAACGAAAAAGTTAATACATTACATTTGGAGGGGTTTACTTCGAGATTGAGACTATTGAAATGCTGAACGCAATTGTTTAAATCAACAAAGGATTGTTGTTCTATGAGTGGTTTTACTTTGTTGTTGAACAAGAGGGTCGTGTCATCCGCATACTGTATGAGTCCCCCATGCAGTAGTGCTGACCCTATGTCGTTGACATAGATAAGAACAAGAATTGGGCTGAGTATTGAACCCTGAGGGACTCCATATCTCAGCTCAATAGGTTCAGAGAATTTATCTGAAATTTGGACGACTTGGGATCGGCTGTGCATAAAAGAGTGAAGCCACTTGAGCGGCATGCCTCTGATGCCGTAAAATTCAAGTTTGTCAAGCAGCGTAGCGTGGTCAACACAGTCGAATGCTTTGGACAAGTCGAGAAATACACTTTGTGTGTACCTTCGACCTTCCAATCCCTCGACAACCTTTTCAACGAGACTCACGACTGCGTCGATTGTCGACTTTCCTTTTCTGAAACCGAATTGGTCATTAGAAAGAAGGTTGTGTTTATTTAAGAACTGAATAATTCTATTTAAAAATAGTTTTTCAAAGACTTTGCTGAACACTGGCAAAATAGAGACAGGCCTATAATTATTTGTGCAATAAGGGTCACTTTTCTTAAGAATTGGACACACTTTTGCAATTTTTAGGAGTGAGGGAAAAACTCCATGTTCAAAAGATAAGTTTATCAATTTTGTCAAAGGTGGAATAACATGTCTTGAAAATTGTTTGACAAGCCACGTGGACATCAAATTTATATCGTTTGACTTTTTGGCTGGGAGCTGCTGAATAATTTTCTCGAGCTCTTCTTCAAGAACCGGAGTTAGTACCATTGAGGTAACTGGGCTCCGCAGATGCGAATTGGTTTCTTGTGGAGTTAATGGTCGGTCTCGTAGCTCACAAGCAACAGACGTGAAGAATCTGTTAAACTCATTCGCCACCTCGGTCCTGTCCTCCACAAGTTTTCCCCCAATTTTAACTTTTATTTGTTTCGATTCTTTCTGCTTATTGTTTATGATGTTCCAGACAGTTTTGGAAATATTTTTAGAATAATTTATTGCTTTGGAAACATCATATGCCTTTGCGGCTTGGATAACCTTCTTGTAAATTAGGGCAGTTCTCAAACAACTCATACAACAAACTCATTGAAAATTCATTTTCATCCATACATTATTTTCATGACCAGGTTTTTAAAAGTAAAAAAATAAACGAAAATATGTAGTTTGTACTAGAGATTCTTTAAACTATTTAAGAAGCAACCAATTTGCATAAAATTGCTAAAGAAAAGGTAAAGAAGTGTAATAGTACAATTGCTCGTCTTATTAGGCCATTCACTATTGTTCCATTGATTGATAAACAGCAAAGTTATCATCTCCTGACGTTGTATCTGGATATGCAGTCATAAGGAATAATCACTGTTAAAGATCAATTAAGGAAAAGTTTTTATTATTATGCATGATTTAACTTATAATTGTGATGCATCTAATTAAATGCGGTTAAATTTCTTTTGTAAGTATATATATTTAAATCATGTCAACATCTTTATGCTCAATGTTTTCTCTAATTTCCTTCTGCATACTAATCAAATTCAAACTACTGTATATTGTAAATAATGTGTTTTTTTTTTTTTTTTTTTTTTTGATAATCCATACTGTGTAGAGTTAATTAAAATATTATTTTTCATGGTAGATCAAACGGTTTTCATCAAATTTAAAAAGTCACAATATCTTTCTTAAAAGTAACTACTTCTTTAAATAGAATTTTTTTGTTAAATTGTTTCCTTAAAAAAGTATGTATATATATATATATATATATATATATATATATATATATATATATATATATATATATATATATATATAAAGTTATGTAGAAAATGTCACCTAAATTCTTTAATTCTTAGAATTTTAATCTGTACAATTGTAAATGTTTTCTTCTTTATGTAAAAAATTGGCTTTTTTGTAAATATTTTACTAACTTAAAGTTACCAAAACAACTGGTTGGTTTAAGCAGACATGATCTCTGCCTCCATTTCAGGCCATGACCACTTCTTCTTCAGATCCTTAAATTTTTTTTACTAATGGGTTTTATTCCAGAAAAAAGTGACAGATTAAAAGCATCTTGCTGAATATAAAAGATAATGGCACATTCTAATACCTAAGTTTTTTTTCTTGTTTTTCAGTAAAAAAAGGTTATTTATTCGATTATATGCTTAATAATTAATGATATTCAAATTTCTTGCAAAGATTGTGGATTTGAAATGATTATATTCTTGCTATAGCAAAAGTTGTAATGAAGTTTAGTCATTTATTGATTGGATGAATAAATGCTATACATTAAATGGACGTGTTAGATAGTTTAAGGTGTTGATTTATTAAAATATTCTTCTTTGCAATAGTCTTTAAAACATATCAATTACAATTTGTCTGTGTTCAGATATTTGCATGAATGTGTTGATATATTGCTGATGAAAATCGAAGAGTGATTTCAGGCTGATTTAAATAAATTATTCATTATTGAAACAAATCACTATTAAGGTAAATTAATATAAAGAATCAAAGTTACATTAATATCAGTTATTACAAATCAATAACGTCTAGCCATCCAAGCAAGAACCAAATTGTCTCCCCAGAGCATAAAGCAGCAGAGTAACTAGCGAGCTATGCAAATTAATGTAATACCATTGATTTCATGCCTAAGCCAACTGTGATCATTAAAATATCAGCTGAGAATAATGGCAACATGACACAGAGCTGTTTGTCACATCCCAGGTGCCACCTGCGCCAAAATTTATACAGCCACTGTCGCCACCCACAGCTACGTGACTGTCACATCCCAGGTGCAGCCTGTGACAAGATTTTTACAGCCTCTGCCGCCACCTACAGCTATGTGACTGTCACATCGCAGGTTCCACCTGTGGTAAAATATATACAGCCTCTGCCGCCACACGTATCTACATGACTGTCACATCCTAGGTGCCACCTGCGGCAAGATTTATACAGCCTCTGCTGCCACACACAGCTATGAGACTGTTACACCCTAGGTGTTGTGGCAAGATTTATATAGCCTCTACCACCACCCTGAGCTACGTGACAGTCACATCCCTGTTGTCACCTGAGGCAAGATTTATACAGTCTTTGCTGCCACCCACGGCTATGTGACTTTTACATCCCAGGTGCCACCTACAGCAAGATTTGTACAGCCTCTGTCGCCACTCACAGCTATGTGACAGTCACATTGCAGTTTCCACCTGTGGCAAGATTTATACAGCCTCTGCCGCCACCCAAAGCTATGTGACTGTCACATCGCCGGTGCCACCTGCGGCAAGTTTTATAGTCTCTGCCACCACCCACAGCTATGTGACTGTCACATTGCAGGTGTAAGCTGCAGCAAGTTTTATAGTCTATGCCGCCACCCACAGCTATGTGACTGTCACTTCGCAGGTGCAACCTGTGACAAGTTTTATACAACCTCTGCCGCCACTCACAGCTACGTGACTCATCACAGGTGTCACCTGTGGCAAGACTTGTTGAAAATTAATTTTCAAAAAGAAACCATTATAACTGCACCTTCAGTTTACATAAATGTGGCAGAGGCTTAATAAATCTTGTCGCAGATGACACCTGAAATGCGACAGTCATGTGTGGGTGGTGGCAGAGGCTGTATAAATCTTATGTGGATTATTTATGAATAAAAGGATTAAGTTTCCTGGGTACTATCTGTTATTGGTTGAATCTACCAATTGTTTTGAAACTCAAGGTTTCAATGTCAAGTTATTAAACATTTAACTCGCATTCTTCTTTATTACACTGTCGTGAGTAGCCATATTGAATAAACAAAATGAACAAACTTATTTGTTTTGTAATAATAATTTTGTATCGTAAATAATTTACTTACTATTGGTAATTAATGTTTAATTAATGTGGGAGTTAATTTTTTTTCTATTGTGTGCAGTTAATTTCTAAATTCAAATAGGTTTTTTTTAATGTTTAAAGTGGAATCAATATAATTGTAGAAAATTGTTGCAACTAGTAGTAGTATTCTCATTAGAAGTAATGGAATTTCATCGTAGAACATTCTGTAAAAGAACAAAGGTGACTGTCATGTTTATTGCACTAATAGTTAGCAGTGTGGTGCGCCAGTCTTGATCACTGTGAAGGAAGTCAATAACGGACCAATGCTGATAGAGTTGAAGAGGCCAGCTCTCATGGAATACAGCTACATCACAGGATATATTAAATCGTGAACGCATTGGAACTCGTCTGATCTGTAAGTCTTAATTGAAACTGGTCCGTAACAGTCTGGCTTGTCAGTTGTCACGGTGTCAATTACCACTCGTCAACTTTATTCCCGCTGCTACCCTTTTAATTAGTATCGGGAAATTGGAGCATTCTTGTCGGTGTCTTTTGAAGTGTTCAGTCAACTTTACGGCTACCAATGTATTAAATCTGAGTTGTAAAAATGAGTGTGTTTCATTTTTTTTAGTACATAAACATCAACTTTGAATGTAGTAACATAAGAGTTGGGGTTTATTTGGTGGTTTTGCAAGAAGTTTTTATATGGTGAGGTGACCCCACTACCAACCTCTCCCAAACCTGGCTTATGAGGGTGTGGTGACCCCCTACCAACATCTCCAAGTTCTGGCTTGTGACGGTAAGGTGACCCCCCAACCAACATCTCCTAGTCCTTGCATGTGACCGTGAGGTAACAACCCCTCCCAATATCTTCCAGCCCTGACTTGTGACTGTGACGTGACAACACCTCCCAAGATCTTCCAGCTTTGACTTGTGACGGCGTGGTGACCCCTATACCAACACCTCCCAAACCTGGCTTGTAATGGTGAGGTGACCCCTACCAACATCTCCAAGTTCTGGCATGTGACGGTGAGGCGACCCTCTCCCTCACCAGCATCTCCCAGCCCTTGCTTGTGACGGTCAGGTGATCCCCACCCTACCAACATTTGCCGGCCCTGACTTGTGACGGCGAGGTGGTCTCTACCAACCACACTACACTGTTACATGTGTATAAACCGTGGAAACGTGATTTCGGCGAGCCATTGTCCTTCGCCGATAATTAAATCGTCTGGTACGGGAGGATTTCACCAGCGATAGCGTTACTCATTTGTCCGGCATCGATAAATCCCGGTTAATGGGCGTCACTGCGCACGGCGCAGCGCAGATGAGACTGAGATTAACACGCGGATTTCGGCCGTGCACTGCGCATGCGCGAGAACAATAGGTTGCGTGAGCTTTAATTGTGCGCCGGGTTGACACGGACAAGCGCGCTCTGCGCCGCGCGTAATGACGATTTTTGTATTATAAACAGAAGGCTTCCCCTGCAAGAACGGAGGCAATTAAATTTAATGCGGCTGAGTTTAATAAATGCCCGTAGTGGATCGTGCTTCTTGTTGCAAATTTAACTATACCTTGAAAACATTGTTGATGTTATCGACGGGGACTAGAGATTAAGTTGACTATCAATTATAAAGATTTATTTGACTTATCAATGTAAAGGTGGTTATCTTTTTTACTCGATCAGTTAGATATTTAACAAAATGAATTACTCTTAAACTCTGGTTTGTAATAATGACTCTAACGTTTGATGATACATCACCAAATAATATTTTTAACTTTATTTAAGTTAGAATGATAATAGTAAAACAACGATAGAGCAACAAATTTAAATTTTTAGTTAGGAAATATTAAGAGTGAATATGTTAAGTGATTTGATCGTACATATTATGTATTTCATCAAATATATACTCCATTTTACCTTATTCTAATATAGGTCGTAGAACCTAACAAAATTCTGCTGATAACAACACTGATACTTATTGATACAACATTTACTAGCAATGCTTCGAAAAATAGTATTCTCATTGGCATGACTCGCGGTAGTATTTCACTAAAACACTCTTCCTCTCATTGTCGCAATAGTGTTTAAGCCACGCAAGCTGCCATCCCGCAGTCGCAGAGGCGGTAACTTACTGGTATGTGGTGCGCATGCGTTGTCAATATGCGTGGTAATTGTATCCGCCGATGCGCCGTGCGTGCGAGGCTCGATGGTTGTTTTGTCCATGATAGTTCGCCTTATTATTCCCGTTATGTCATGTATGGATTTAATTGAATGACGCGTTAACATTTATCGAGTTGAATTTAAAATTTATATATGCAATATCAGATAGTTATTTTTCACAGTGTGTTTTCTTTTAAATGGCATTGTACATTGATGGTTTTTATGAATCATAAAAATGTATCAAATAACAGTTTGAATGGAGTCGTAAATTATTTGACTATTGGACATAATTTTATACTTACATTTTTTTTATTTATATTGTAATCATAGTAAGAATATCAAATTAAATCAGATATCGTTGGATGAACTATAACTTTTTTATTTATTATAAGACGCTGATCGTTGAGATATGGGTGGTGATGAGTGTATTATGTTCATAGTCTTTGTTACTGACTTAGATAGACTGGTCCTCAGAAATTGCCATTTATTAATAACTCAATAGTGCAACTAAGGCACTATAAATATGCATTGAATTCAAACCACAAAATAGTGGTCGAATTTTTTGCGAACTGGCAATCCTTATACTCGGTTCTTCTCTCTGCAGTGCAACCCTGGCAACTATCTTGCTTCCACCGTCCCACCCTAGATATCCTCGACTTCTGTAGTATCTAAGTAGAAGGCAACTAATGTAACAGTACTACGCCATAGTTTAGATTTTCCTTGTTTTGAACAACAATTTCCAGACGACAGTGGTGTTGAAGGTAGGAGGATAGTAGAGTTCTGTCAGCCGGTATTGTCCTCTGTCTCCCTTTCCTCTCTTATTTCTGACCATCGATGTTTCGACACTCCTCGCAGCAGTGGTAGTTGCAATATTGTTTTACACCCCATAAAAGCAACGTTAAATGTGGTGCAACACTGTGACTTAATGAGTTGTCGAAAATTTATTGTTTTTACATCGAATGAAAGACCATAAAAGTTTATAGTGGATCCACGTTTTAATGTTACAAAATTATTGATTTGTGATTAAATAAAAATAGTGGTTTGTAGTTTAAAATTTTTATTAAAATTCAAATGACCAATGAAATTTTTTTTAAATGGATCCATTATTCCACTCAAAACTATGAAAAATTATAATTTTCCGTCATTTAAAATAAATTTTTAAAGAGCTGCGCCGCATTTAAAATAATTAATTGCTCTTATGGGTTAAAAACTCAAAAATATTACTCATATTTTTGAAGTATATATAATCGTGCTAAAGAGTAGAAAAGCGTATATTGAAAGTTTTTTTTAGGACTTGTTAAACATTTGTTTGATTTCAAGTTTGTACATACAATTTTATACCATTTGAAAATACTCAAAATAAGAGTTTGTGGTGTTGTAAAACAATCTAACCAACATATTTAAGCTTACATGAAAAGTTGAGCCTAGTGAATTAGAATAGTTTAAATATTTCAATGCCCTCTGTTAAAATGACGCTAGATAGGACAAGTTGTAGGCAATGAGCCCATTCGTATTCAGGTAGGGTCGTGAATCTACGTAAACCGGTCAACTACGAAACAGACTGTGTGGAAAACCACTTGATACTTGACACTCACATCACAAGGAAGTACATTAGATCTTATCTTTTTTGTTCGTAATTAGTTAACTCCTATACAGTTTTCTTCGTATGGATTTGTATCTAGATATGTCGCCACTGGTGGGCTCTTATCCAACCTCCTACATCTCGTCGTTCAGTTAACTAAAATATCTATTTAAATATCTACAGATAGTGTTCGTACCCAGAATTTCAATTTGTATCTTAGATATCGTCGCCACTGGTGGGCTTTTATCCAACCTCCTACATCTCGTCGTTCAGTTAACTAAAATATCTATTTAAAAATCTACAGATAGTGTTCGTACCCAGAATTTCAATTTGTATCTTTGGTGGGCTTTTATGCAACCTCCTACATCTCGTCGTTCAGTCAACTAAAATATCTATTTATATATCTACAGATAGTGTTCGTACCCAGAATTTCAATTTGTATCTTAGATATCGTCGCCACTGGTGGGCTCTTATCCAACCTTCTACATCTTGTTGTTCAGTTACCTAATATATCTATTTTAAGTGGAAAAACGCCGTACTAAACAATAAAGATGCATAATTAATGAGTAACACTCAGATGGGTTTAGTATAAGATATGTATGAAATTAACTTCAGACACGTTTATGTACCCTAGCTATTGATACTTACGCTCAATAAAGAGTCATTATGTTTGTACTGCTTTCACGTCAGCCTTACCTAGCCTTTCCGTCGTTCAAAGAATGTGGTAAGGGGTGACCGCTGGTCCTCTGATATTCTACCTGTAATGGTCGGGGCGTAACTAGGATGTTGGTTCCTGACCCTCATCAGTGTGTTATGTTCAGGCGTAACTAGGATGTTTGGTTCCTGACCCTCATCAGTGTGTTATGTTCAGGCGTAACTAGGATGTTTGGTTCTGACCCATCAGTGTGTTATGTTCAGGCGTAACTAGGATGTTTGGTTCCTGACCCTCATCAGTGTGTTATGTTCAGCGTAACTAGGATGTTGGTTCCTGACCCTCATCAGTGTGTTATGTTCAGCGTAACTAGGATGTTTGGTTCCTGACCTCATCAGTGTGTTATGTTCAGGCGTAACTAGATGTTTGGTTCCTGACCCTCATCAGTGTGTATGTTCAGGCGTAACTAGGATGTTGGTTCCTGACCCTCATCAGTGTGTTATGTTCAGGTGTAACTAGGATGTTGGTTCCTGACCCTCATCAGTGTGTTAAACTAGGATGTTTGGTTCCTGACCCTCATCAGTGTGTTATGTTCAGGCGTAACTAGGATGTTTGGTTCCTGACCCTCATCAGTGTGTTATGTTCAGGCGTAACTAGGATGTTGGTTCCTGACCCTCATCAGTGTGTTATGTTCAGCCGTAACTAGGATGTTTGGTTCCTGACCCTCATCAGTGTGTTATGTTCAGGCGTAACTAGGATGTTTGGTTCCTGACCCTCATCAGTGTGTTATGTTCAGGCGCAACTAGGATGTGTTCGACAAAAAGTGCCGGTACAGCAATGGTTATTACAAGTTTATACCTTACTTATCTCACTTTCAATAGATCTGATCGAATTGCCCTTTGAGGACCACGTGGCGAGATCACGTGAACCAAAGGGTACAGCGCTGCTGTGCGTCAGTTGAAGGGTTGTCTATTACAAAGATACCGTCTCGGCGGCGGCTTTACCCCCCGGATGTGGCAATTCGATATGAACCGCTTCCAATTCGCCAGAGATTTACTGGCGGTCTAGTGTTGAATACTCGGCGGTAGGCGACACCTCCGCCGCTGCCTCCGGATGTGACCCCGGGCAATGCCAGCGCCACTTCAAAGGGTAACGCGTTCGCTTTATCGATGCCGAAGATGGTAAGAAGGAAGGAGCGGCGCTGCAAACACTTCTTTTGTAAAATTGAAGCGGGAAGATGAAATTTAAGTCTATTTAGAAGTGGTTGGATTTGGTTTCGCAGCTGCTTTTAGCACAATTATCTGTGGGAATAAACCAATAAAATATGGACTTTCAAAACGTGTTTCTAATCATAATACTTGGCGAATTTAAAATTGTTGATCTCCCCATTACTGCCTTTTTCACAAGTTTTAAATGTTATATAATTAAAAATGTTGTACATTTTCTACTTGGTTTGATTTTAATGTTTAGTTTATCTTACTTATTAATCGTAGTTTTATTTAAACTCTTTGTTTAATTTTAACTTAGTTTTTATTTATAGTAATTCAAGGCTAACTGAGCGACTCCTCCCCGCACACAGATGTTTAGTCTACGCGGGGAGTAAATTCCAAATTTTTATTTGTTTGTAAGACTATAAAACTTTGTTTTGAGAAAATGTAAGTTTGTAAACTGTAACATTATGTTTACGAATATAAGCCTCGCTTTCCAGTAGCTACGCTCATATACTTTTGTCAATTTTCTTTTCGTTGCAAGCTTACATTTTTCAAAAATAACCTCTTCGATTCATCGTTCTAAGCTGTCTTCCATATTGTGAATGGTAACAAGGGCTCTGATTAGCCGGTATCGGTATATGTATCTTATTTTAGCTCTTGAGAGAAAATAACTTTAAATCCTTACGTATTACGCATCTAGAGCATAAAAAGAATATTTGTGTCACTTTTCAAAGCCAAAAGCCACCAGTCAGTAAATGGTACTTGGCTTTTATATTTATAGATTGTATTGCAGGTGTTTTTTTTTTTTTTTTTCAAAATTGAAAAGTAAAATGCGACCGGTGCCTGCTTTAGTTTAACGTTATGTAAGCTTTTGCTGTTTAACCGAATTAACATTTTTTTAACCAATTAAAACGGATCAAAATGGTTAAAAATATGAAAAATGCACAAAAGTCTATTTATTAGTTTTTGTATAGCACATTACATAGTTATTACAGAAAAAACAGAGAGGACAAATAACTAATACTTGTCGCTGTCGTAAAAGTTACGTAGCTAACGAATACAATGTTTATAAGAGATATAAATTAATTGACACAGTGTATGCAATAAATGTAGAGGTTTGTGTAAATTGGTGCCTATTTGAATTGTTCAACTTAGTATTTCAATTAATTTTAAGAATTTAGTCTTAGGCTGTTCAATTTGACTAAATTCAAAAATCTATCCTCAGTTTCAATATCGTGGCCATGTTAAATTTAAATTCGAGCGTAAAGGAACTAAGTGCTTGCTTTTCATATTTAAATAGTTTTTAACAAAATATAAATATATGGAGATTTATCACTTGGGCTAGACAATTTTATTCCTGATTAAATATAGAAAGTAGGTTAATTTCAGATTACTTTTCCAGGTCTTATATTAGGTCTCGTATTTTACTTATTGTACTTTCCTGGATACAATGTCATAGTCGTAAAGAAATTGGAGTTAAACATTTTAAATCAAAACTTACAAGGTATAACCATTGATCTTATAAAAACATACATATATTTATGATCCAATGATAAATATGTCAGACAAGTTCGCTGGGTGGATCGACTTCAAAGGATCCATTCGTATGTTTGTAGGGTGGATGAGTGAGTTAGTGTCAGACAAGTTCGCTGGGTGGATCGACTTCATAGGATCCGTTCATATGTTTGTAGGGTGGTTGAGTGGGTTACTTCGTTGTCACAGAACTATTTTTACACCATCGACCGACCAGCCAGCCACCTGGTCTTCAACAGCTGTCCACTCTGTCTCTTATATTGAAGTAATTATAAATTAATTGAATAACCTAATATTGCATTAATTAATAAAATTACATTAGCTGACCAATTTTCTCACCAATTCATCTGGATTTTTAATGCAACCCAATTGCCAAATTTAAATATACAGTCAAATTAATAAAAATACCGTGCTTTTAGGATATGCTAACAAAAGCTTTATAAGTAACAGACAGAACACGCGAAATGCATTAATTTTTTTGGCTCCACCGGATGTACTGAGTAACACCTTCACAACCACTGAGTAACACTTTTGACGAAATTGATATTTTGGTACAGATAACGAGATTCTAAATGCAATGATTACTACTTAAAATATTTTTATATCAATTATTAACATTAAAAAGATAAGTTACAGTTTAATCTGCAACCCTCTTGCTCCTAAATGAGGTATAACTTTAGAAATGCATTTACATAAACCATTTGATGCGAATTTTAGGTGCGCAGGTTACTGGATATTTCAAAAATTATTTCAAATGTAAGTGACAGATTATACACTTGTACTTAATGACAGCGTTCTTATTACTATGTCTGGCAAACTATAGAATTGTATTCTTTTATAGAGCACCATAAACAATAGCTGTTGTATAGCCAAAGTTATAACATGACTTAGTGAGCAGTGAAACTTCACCTCCTAAATTACACAGCATATAAGATATTGCTGAGTACTACTACAGAGAAGAAAGAAACAGGCGTCTATTTAATAGTGCTCTGAATCTGTGTCGAGTAGTTAATTCGCCATGAGCATGGAAGATCAATCACCTTGTTATTCTCTTCATTATCCACCCTCTCCCAAATCCTCAAGTATATACAGTATGTAGTAATTAAATATACAGAGCTATACAGATGTACAATAGTTAAAATCTACTTAACACCACAAAGGTGATCGCTGTGGCCATAAGAAAGCGATCTCTGTTTCTTTCTTCTATGTGGTACCACTTAATACTGTTATATATATATATATGTATGTGTGTGTGTGTGTGTGTGCGTGCGTGCGTGCGTGCGTGCGTGTGTGCGTGTGTGTGTGTGTATAATATTATTCTCTCAACTTTCTCTATTGTTGTAAGTGATGAACAGTTTACAGTTTAGTTACTGATGTTTATACAAAAGTCAGCGGGATTACAGACTGAATAATTCATTCGCTGAATAATATTCCCCTCAGAACGTTTCTCCTAATTGATGCAAGCCATCATCCCCCTAGGAAGCAAAAACCTCTATCTGTCTTTCCAAGGTTAATTCACTTTCCCCCGGGAAGGGGAGGGCATTTTCATCAGCTTACGTCAGACTTATATAAATGTATCAGCTTATAGACGTCAACTCCGCGTCTCAACTTGTCCTTCCAGAATTGGCCGAGAGAATTCTTAAGTAAACATTTCCCTCCGGGACGTTTATTTTTAGTAATTTCATTTCATAAGAGGATTTATCTCATTTCCCCCGTGAACTCGTCTTATCTGCGTGGGATCGACCGTTTGCATTGATACTGCTGAAGGATTGCCTTGAAACCTTTTCGGAAATAAAATTTTTACAAATTACTGTAATTTTACTTAATTTCTTAACGTTTGATCAATATTTGCTTTTAACATGTGGTCTACAAGATTTTTCCGGCATTTGTCGAGATTTTGATGAATAATCCGCGAGAAACGACTATAACGCCGAAAAACATATAGTGAACACTGCTTTTTATTACAATGAGTCATAGTGAACACTGACTATTATTACAATGAGTCATAGTGAACACTGATTATTATTACAATGAGTCATAGTGAACACTGATTATTATTACAATGAGTCATAGTGAACACTGTATCACTTTCAAAAGTCAGATCAAGTGGATCATACAGGTTGACTTTCTCTTCAAAAGTAACAACCCGTATTTTCAGATATAGTAATCCTGAGACATTAATTATTGAGTCACATTTTTAGTGCAAGGACTACAACGAGGTGTTATTCATAGTGAATATAATTCCTACATATAGATATTTAAAAAGTAACATTCATACGCCATACATTACTTAGAGTATGTAAACATATTTACTCGTTTCTTAATACGAGATTCTGAAATAAGCTTAAATGCACTAATTTAAATGCCTATCGGTAGCGCTTTCTTTGTTGGCTTTACAAAAGGACACCAGGTTTTTAATGTAACTTTTGTATTTTAATGCAATATAGACAGGAGAAGATTTGATACTGTTGAATATTTGGAATCCGCCTTAGAGTTACACCTCCAGGCTTCTTAGGTAACGTGTTTTTCCTGTGTCCGAAAACCCCAAATACGAGCTTGTCGATTAATAAATATTTAAGGACCATTAGGAGTGTATATCAAGTTTGGAAATATTTAAACTTGTTAACAAACAAGCAAATATGCACATTTTGAATTCTGGGAACCTTAGCTAGAAGGAGCTAAGGCTGTAAAGCCCTCTCTTCCAAACAACCTTAGTGTATGCTTTACTACTCACGAGTTTATGTTGCTGTTTATAGTTTGTTGCGGATGAAATTATCGCTGCTTAAATTTCATAACTGGAGAATACTGTTTTACTTTTGTTCATCCTCTTGCAACACAAGTGAACGTTACACAACACAAATGTATTACAATATAAGAACAAAATGTAAATATATTATGGTGATCGAATATAGATTACTATTCATTTTAGTAAAGTACGTTTACCTCCCTCAGACCAGAAGGGTTCACAAGGGAATGAACCTTGTATTTCTACCAACAAGTAATATGATAATCAAGACACTTTGTAACAAAACTTGTAACAATCATTCTTTTTAACATAACCAATGTAATATAACCTCTGAACATTTGGAATTCTACATAAAAATGCCTTGTAATAAAAGCCTAATTCACAAAGCCCGTCCATCAACTGTTAAATTCTTATCCTCTTTCCGTTTAAACGCTTTGAGGGGTGCAGACTCTGGATATCTCTAGCTGTAACATAGATTGTAGTACGTTATGGACATGTCCTTCATAACAGATTCTCTCAACCTCTTGTCGTACCAGCATGTACGTAAGTTCTTCCCGAACCTGGCGCAAATCCAAACCACTACACCCACCGCTCACCTAAGCCTGATAAATACTGTACGTCCTACCGGCTAGACAATAGTCGCTGAGGACCACGCAGGACTGTACGTCAGCCGGATATACGGGCCATCCGCGTCTCAGGCAATCACCACTAACATAGCTGACGTGGGTGGCACAGCTCATTTGTGACTAGTCGGTATCGACGAGTTATACGGACGTATGAGTCATGGAAGCAACTAGTATGCCTGGATATAGTAGAAAACGATTAAACCTACTTAAAAAAAGGAGGGGCTTTGGCTGTATTAAGACTCGTTTTCCTTTTATTTTGTTACAGAAATTATTCAGAAACTGCAGGACCGATTTCGGTGAATATTTGGTTCGTATGAAGTGGGTCGCGTTATCAGAATTATGTCAGTTATATATTTTACACACACATTCGTGGTTTTCTGGTGTCAACCATATAAAATTGTTATGTAGCGTACCTTAGGTATATAAATTACCGACATTTCGGACTCTTCAGGTGGCCGTTTAGCATACTGCCAAGACACCGCTGGGAAGTCTACTGTCCTATATACAATCTTACCGTCAGCAGGCTAAAACACGCAGTTATATTTCAACTGTAAGATTCGTTCTTATTATTACAATGAGTCATAGTGAACACTGCTTAGTATTACAATGAGTCATAGTGAACACTGCTTATTATTACAATGAGTCATAGTGAACACTGCTTATTATTACAATGAGTCATAGTGAACACTGCTTATTATTACAATGAGTCATAGTGAACACTGCTTATTATTACAATGAGTCATAGTGAACACTGATTATTATTACAATGAGTCATAGTGAACACCGCTTATTATTACAATGAGTCATAGTGAACACCGCTTATTATTACAATGAGTCAAAGTGAACACTGCTTATTATTACAATGAGTCATAGTGAACACCGCTTATTATTACAATGAGTCATAGTGAACACCGCTTATTATTACAATGAGTCATAGTGAACACTGCTTATTATTACAATGAGTCAAAGTGAACACCGCTTATTATTACAATGAGTCATAGTGAACACCGCTTATTATTACAATGAGTCATAGTGAACACTGCTTATTATTACAATGAGTCATAGTGAACACCGCTTATTATTACAATGAGTCATAGTGAACACCGCTTATTATTACAATGAGTCATAGTGAACACTGCTTATTATTACAATGAGTCATAGTGAACACTGCTTATTATTACTATGAGTCATAGTGAACACTGCTTATTATTACAATGAGTCAAAGTGAACACCGCTTATTATTACAATGAGTCAAAGTGAACACTGCTTATTATTATAATGAGTCATAATGAACACTGCTTATTATTACAATGAGTCATAGTGAACACTGTATCATTTTCAACAGTCAGATCAAGTGGATCATACAGGTTGATTTTCTCTTCAAAAGTAACAACCCGTATTTTTAGCGATATTACTTGTAAACGAAATTTAAATATATTTAATGAAAAAGCAACAATAAATAACCGTATTAAATTTATCATAAGGCATTAATAATAAGATAGAAAAATAGCTGTTTTAAAGATATTTACAAAATAGTCACTTAAAAATTAGTTATTATACTCTATTATTCGACTTAAGTGAATAGATGAAACGCGATAAAGAAAAAATCTGAGATCCGGCAAGAGAGAAGTACAGTTAAGAGATTGACAAAGAGTATATCAGGTAGCGAAAAGATGCCGTTGAAAAGCTAAGTGCTGTCGTAAGTATGGGACTGATGGATGATCCTTATCAACAGAGTGTCGCGTCCTTTGATCCTTCCGTGTAACCCGATAAGGCGGGCGGCATCCCTGTGTCACTGCTACCCCAGGTGTAGGCCCTTTAGGGGGAGGGTAGTTAAGTCTTTTCACCACTACTCTGCAATCGTCCAATGAAGATTTATTAAGGCAGTTCGTAGAGTGGGAGTTATAACATATACAATCTATTAAAACAAGAAACCAGGTAGAATTGTATGAAAGTTCAGATTAAATAGACAGTAGATAAATCGGTTTGAAACCTTTTGAAACTTGTCAAGGAAGGTCTAAACACCAGAAATGTACAAATTGTTAAGTCCGGGAATGGTTCAATTACATATTAGGGCCCAAACAACAATTTAAAAAAAGCAGTAAACAAATTGAATAAATTGAAAAATACATTACATATAGTAATGAAAATTAGTACTAGGGGGTTTTTAAGTTGCTTATTTTGATTTTAACATCTAAAATATTCTAAAACAAGATGGCGGATAGAAAATTACGCTTTTCCGCCATTATTACGAATAGAAGGTACAACAAATATGTATACATCGAATTTTTAGTGTGTTTTAATCATATTTACGTATTTACGAAATCTGCTAATTACTAATGGATCGCTGGAAAATCGGGAAAATCAAGATAGTGGATGAAGAATATACAAAAATTATGATAATAGAAATGTATATTAAAAATAATTAACTAGGGGTTTCATAGGTCGCTTATTACGATTTCAACAACTAAACAATGAAGCATTAAAGTGGTGCATGAAAAATTTTAGTTTATCACCATGTTCAAAAATGTTACATGCCATTAAATTTTGCCATTTTCAAAAAGTAGTAAATAAATATGTAAAAACCAAACTTATTTGCATATATATAATACAATATTTATGAATTGATAATAGTTGAAAATAAATTGAGATGTTGTGGAAACTTTCGAAAATCAATCGTAGTCAGAAAATTCAAGAAAATTATGATTGAATGTTTTATTAAGGATTTGTTGTGTCCTTGGTCATAATTTTAGCTATATAAAACAAAATCGGAAATGGAAAATTATTTATTTCCAAAGTGTTTCACTACTGCTATAAAAAAATGTTTTACAAAAAGCATATAAACATTAATAATATTATGCTTGTTGACAACTATCAGTTATCAAATTTGAAAATATGATATAAGATTGTTATCTACCGACTTTAAAATAATAAATTTAAAAAAACCAAGTTTCAAAGGAATTACTAATCTTGCAATTTAAAATGTTAGCTTTTCATTAATAACTTTTTCTGTTAAATATATTTTTGCATGTAAGATCTCACTAGAAAGGTAAACTTATACTCAACCAACGAAATTACTAAAGTTTTTGGTATATTTGAAGATAAAACATAGTATTTTAGGTTAAAAAAGCACGAATAATCAAATTCTAACACTCATATCTCTGTATAGACACATAAAATATTTTATTTTTTTATATTACTATGCTGTATAAATTACGGTTTACTATAGAGTTTACTTGTAAAGTTTGTCTTTTCAGTCTCGGTCAACATATAGTAAATATACTGATGATGAAGGTGACTGTTATCAAAATGTGCGCCTCTAATCATCAGCTGTTTTTGAGTCCAGTTGTGGAGCGCTAGTGTAGTCATATGTAAATGTAATGCAGTTTATATCAAGTGAAGTGGCAGACCATACAAACTAATCAAATTACTACTACAAATATTTCTATTTGATGACACATCTATTGTAAGGAGCCTATGTACAATCAAGGATTTTGTATTATAAGAACTCGAACGTCTTCACTATTTTATATTAAAACACTCATAATATCAAATTATGGTCCTCTAGAATGGCTCTGTAATAATAGTAAAGTGTTCACTATAAATCATTATAATAATAAACACGAACCGTACAGTTGAAATAGAAAACACATTTTAGCCCGCTGATGGTAAAATTATATTGCTACTGTAGGGCGGTCGGGAATTTCGACTTTCCAGCGGTGTCTTAGCATTTTGGGAAACGGCCCCTTAAAATACTATAATTGACTAGCCATGGCTGCCCACAGCTTCATGTAATACAGTGTTCTAGATGTGTTTACAGCATCCTTATAATGTACCATAATTTCTTCTTTTGGTCTATAATATTTTAAGACTAGTGGACTGAAAGATCATGATATATAATATTTAAATGAAATTACATAACATCGTCTGTTTGTGACTCTATTTTAATCATAAAAGAGGCGGCATTATTTATTTATTCATAAGACGCCGATCGTCAAGATATGGGCGAATATGGATTTCGAATGAGTATGATGATTGTAGATGAGCGAATGTAGTCATTGTTTCAAACTAAGGCCGACTATTCCTTAGAAAGTGTCATTAATTAATAGACCAATGACAAATGAACAGCCGGTGGTTATCAGCTGACCCTTCTCAAAATGTATTAAGGCTCTGATTGGGATCGAACTGAGAATCTTTAGCACATGAATCTGGGATTGAACAAACTACGCTACCGACCAATTAACTATGCTGGAAATAATTGTATGATTAAAAATTATCTTTTTTTAATTAGACATAAGTTTTAAAAAAATAAATGAGTTATTTTGTGTTTGAAATATAACAAAAAAAGGTTTCGTTAAATAGTAGATACAAAATACATTAGGAAGATGAAAATTGGAACTAAAGTATTGGGGTAAAGCAGTTTTGTGTTTGGGGAATATTAATTACAGATTAAGAAATAAAATATGAGTAGGCTTTAAAAAATAGATTTTTAATTTCCGTAAAAGTTTCAAGATAATCCTTCAGCAATATCGACGCAAAAAGTCGATCCCACGCAGATAAGACAAGTTCACGGGGGAAATGATATAAATCCTCTTATGAAATGAAATTACTAAAAATAAACGTCCCGGAGGGAAATATTTACTTAAGAATTCTCTCGGCCAATTCTGGAAGGACAAGTTGAGACGCGGAGTTGACGTCTATAAGCTGATACATTTATATAAGTCTGACGTAAGCTGATGAAAATGCCCTCCCCTTCCCGGGGGAAAGTGAATTAACCTTGAGAAGACAGATAGAGGTTTTTGCTTCCTAGGGGGATGATGGCTTGCATCAATTAGGAGAAACGTTCTGAGGGGAATATTATTCAGCGAATGAATTATTCAGTCTGTAATCCCGTTGACTTTTGTATAAACATTAGTAACTAAACAGAAAACAGTTCATCACTTACCACGGTAGAGGAAGGTCGATGCATCAAAAACTTTTGGAACTGTGGTGGAATATTATTAATTTTATTCATTATTATTTTCTTATGACTGTGATGAAAGTGTTAAGAATTTTGAGTATTTGACCTACTATCTCTAATATGTCTACTTTACTGTTTACGAAGTTAGTTAAAATAATTTTTACTGTTCACAAATTGAATAACTATGTTTTTTATCAGAGAAAAACTTTAGTATATATTATCTCTTTTGTTTCAATACAGAAATGTCAAATCACAGTCAGAATATCATGATACATTACTAAGCAGTACTGGGTAATCTCTCACATGATGTGTATTCATTAATGAACTTTTTTGAAAAACACAATGTGCTTTCACAAAATCAGTTTGGTTTTAGGAAAGGTAAATCGACTACAGTAGCAGTTGTGAGCCTTGTCGATAAAATTGTCAGGGGCCTTGAAGGTCGCAAGCACACCTTAGGTGTATTCCTAGACCTTAAGGCTTTCGACTGCGTTGACCACAGTAAACTACTACTAAAACTTGAGACGTATGGTATCAGAGGTGTTTCACACCTGTGGTTAAAATCATTCTTAAACCGTCGATCTCAGCAAGTCCAAATTTCAAACAAACTTTCAAAATCCAAACAGCTGAATTATGGCGTCCCCCAGGGATCAATACTCAGCCCACTTTTGTTCTTGATTTATGTCAATGATATTGGTTCATCGCTGCAGCATGGTCAACTCGTCCAATATGCCGATGACAAGACTCTTTGCTTTAGTGAAAACTGTAAAGAAAATCTAGAATGAAACGTTTACCTTGATTTGAACAGTTGTGCTCAGCATTTAGTATGCTGAACCTTAAAACAAATTCAACAAAATCACAGGTCATCAACTTTTGTTTGAGGCCCATTGATTTCGGAAGTAGCCCCTCAGTTTTACTGGCGGACTGTGCTAGAAGAAGTGGAGTCCACTAAATTCCTTGGAATTTACCTCGGCAAAGGTTTGACATGGAATTACCATATTAATAGTGTATGCTCTAAGTTATCCTCAGGCATTTATGTATTGAGGAGTCTCTTGGTGATTATGTATTGGTGATTTGGGGAGTGTTTTCTTGAGAGTGTTTAGACTACAAAAGGAGGCAGTCCAAATTATTGCAAATTTAATGAGCAGAGAGTCGTGCAAACCAATGTTCAAACAACTCAGGCTGTTGACTCTGCCTTGCTTGTATATTCTAGAAACAATTTTATATTGTATGTCCAAATGCAACCTGATAAGGGGTAGTGACTTACATAATTATAATACTAGAGGCAGAGATGACTATCGTACTGGGCAACACAGAACGGTAGTCTATCAACACCTGCCCTCGCAGGTGGGTGTCAAATTAATTAACAGCTTACCTAAAAAATTAAAATTGCTCCTAATTCAAAAATATTTAAGACCCGCTTGAGAGACATACTGTTGTCCCAAGCTTTTTACTGCATCTGAGAGTTCTTAGCACACGACTGGGAGACCAACTTAATTGGCTAGACACATCCCGTTGACTGTTGTGGGAATTTCAAACACTATAGGTAGATTTGTGTGAATGCCCTCCTTGTATGTATGTTTTTGTGTATTTATTGTTATGAATGATTGGTTAAATTAAAGCTTTAGGTTAATTAATTGTAATACTGACGTTTGCGATACAATGTTTTTTATATTGTTCATGCAATGAAGGATTTATTATTATTATTATTATTCAATATGGGAAGTTTTCTTGTTAAGTGATTGAAAGTATAAATTCCGCTAAAACATCAGCAATTGTTTCTGGTGCAAGAAGACTATGTTCTATACTTTTCCAGACATGTAGAATTATTGTTATAGCCAAGATTGTGGTGGTAGGTGAATAAGTCTTAAAGTACAATGATAGAATTTGACGTTAGCCTTTAAAATCATTCAAACGATATTCAGTAATCTAGGCTATTTTAAACTCGCATCAAACGCTATATGTTAAGGATCCTAAATAGGAGTATTTCATCCTACAATGTTATGAGGAAAACCATAAGGTTGAGCTATGTGAGCTTATCCGTTTAGGGAGTAGTGCCACAAATGGGGCCTTGATACTGCTCTGTATGTATGTACATCTCATCGTATTCTCTTTACTCCATTGACGGATTTTTATCCATAATTTGATTCTTATCTCTCACTAACTTTGAGCTCTGTGGTTATTAATTGTAAAGAATTTTAAAGTTTTATTGCTGTTTCGTATTCGCGGGAGATGAAAATCATGCAAATTTTAAAAGTTACATTTATATTACTGTATATAGTTGGTACAGATTGTGAAATGTGATAGACTGACATAGTTTTACAGACGATTAATATTAACTTTCCTTGGGGAATCATAGATATAGTCTTTTACTTTTGTTTTAATAAGAAAGAAACGTTATATTATATTTAATTTAAAATCAAACGATTGTAACATTTTAAAATTAAAATCCTAATTATTTAGAAAATGTTTGAGTAATGATATACACTTCCAAAAGGCTCTATTAATTATGTTTACAACTTTGAAAAATGCTAAATAAAATACTTACAGTAATTGTTGCTAAATTTCCTTCCCTCTCGTGATTCGTGAGAGTTATCGTTTTAAGCAAGAGGTAAAATATACTGGTAATAGAACAATTATTTTGTGAAAATAGGGCTTTTAATTACTTTAGATCTTTGTAGGACCAACGTGGCCAACATATTTTGGAAAGCCAGTGGCCGAGTAATTTAAGGTGTAAGTAGTTTGAGCTTGAGTTATAGAGATAGCGCAGGGGCTTACTCCGTCTAAATAAGTTCCCCGCACAGATCATTTATGGGGAATGGGCAGAGTGAGGTTAAAAACAGATTGACCTCTCCATTATTAAATAAAAAACATTGTGGGTGATGCTTGCAGATTAAATTACTTAAGTTGTGGGCGATGATCGAAAAGCAATGATCAAAGTTTTAGTGATTCTTGAAGATGCATTGACTGAAGTTGTAGTTGTGCTTGGAAATGCAATGGTCAAATTTGTGAGTGATGATTGAAAATGCAATAGCCAGAGTTGTGGGTGATGATTTAAAATGCAGTGACCAAAGTTGTGTGGGTAATACTTGAAGATGCAGTGACCAAAGTTGTGTGGGTAATACTTGAAGATGCAGTGACCAAAGTTGTGGGTGATACTTGAAGATGCAATGACCAAAGTAGTGTGGGTGATGCTTGAAGATACAATGGCTAAAGTTATGGGTGATGCCTTAAGATACAATGGCCAAAGTTGTGTGCGATGCTTGAAGATGCAATGACCAAGTTGTGGGTGATACTTGAAGATGCAATGCGACAGGGTGGGCGAGAGAACAATATGACAGCCAATAGGTGAGCCAGGCCAGGTGTGCCGCCTGTGGAGCCATATTGGTTGAATGTGATCAGATTGCATTGTGTGTAGAGCCTACCGACTGTGTGTAGCATATCTACATCACTCATTAACACTTTGCCATCTTGATATTCGCTGGCTAAACGGTGCGTTGCAACGAATGGCCTGTCTCATTGCAGGAAGTGGCGATATCACACAGTTTGCGTGACTGGAGAATGTCCTTATGTACTGTCTACAGCTTCGTGACAAATTTGTAGCCAAATTGGAATTTATTAGTTGTCTAAAATATAGAACTATTTAAGAAGAAAATTTGAACACACCCGATAAAGCAGTAGTTTTAAAAATGATTTTTTTTTAATTGGTGAAAGTGTTTATGGAATAAATAACAGTTTTCTACCACAGATAAACTAACCATACACATATTGCTCGTCTCCATGCTAAACAGCATCACGCTGTTTTCTGTAGTTTGAGCGTGGTTGTCAGGCCGTGCCAGTTCAATGGAGTGTCTGTCCAATGTGAACAACGTGTACAGTTTTTCCTATACCATGTGAAATCCGTGTTTAGTATGTTTCTGTAGTTCGACCATTCCAAATATCTTTGATGTGAAGAATTAAGTAGGTCGTTCAAGTTAAGAGTATTTTTGGTAACGTCAGATAAATATATGGGTTACTGCAGACTACGTTCTTTCTGAACACAAGCAGATTTGACAGATAAATATATGGGTTACTGCAGACTACGTTCTTTCTGAACACAAACAGATTTGACAGATAAATATATGGGTTACTGCAGACTACGTTCTTTCTGAACACAAACAGATTTGACAGATAAATATATGGGTTACTGCAGACTACGTTCTTTCTGAACACAGGCAGATTTAACAGATAAATATATGGGTTACAGCAGACTACGTTCTTTCTGAACACAAACAGATTTGACAGATAAATATATGGGTTACTGCAGACTACGTTCTTTCTGAACGCAGGAAGATTTGACAGATAAATATATGGGTTACTGCAGACTACGTTCTTTCTGAACACAAACAGATTTGACAGATAAATATATGGGTTACTGCAGACTACGTTCTTTCTGAACACAAGCAGATTTAACAGATAAATATATGGGTTACTGCAGACTACGTTCTTTCTGAACACAAGCAGATTTGACAGATAAATATATGGGTTACTGCAGACTACGTTCTTTCTGAACACAAACAGATTTGACAGATAAATAGATGGGTTACTGCAGACTACGTTCTTTCTGAACACAAGCAGATTTGACAGATAAATATATGGGTTACTGCAGACTACGTTCTTTCTGAACACAAGCAGATTTGACAGATAAATATATTAATCCAAGGCCGATGAACTTTGTCGATTTATGAACTCTTCATAAATCCGGAAACGCTGTTTGACTAAGGAAAAGATAGTTCATGGTCTCTTAAGATGATTAAAAATTGATTTTGTTGAGGGTTTGCAGAGAACCAGTTGTAGAAGGAGATGAAGACTAAACGAAGTGTTAGAAAAATTATATACCTGATTGTGAGATCATATTCAAATCAGATGTTGTTGATTTCTATGCTGTTTGTGAATCTGGCAGGACATGGTCCTTGCCCCCAGGCAGGCAGAAGTGTGACGATTTCGTTGGTCAATTTGTGGAAAATCTCGGTTAGGATTACTTCACATATGAACAGTAAAGGGCGTTCGATCAAAAATTATTTTTGAAATTTTTTAGTAAAATTGTTAGTATCCTTGTAAGTAATAAATGTGTTACGGGGGAAAAACTATAAAAAAATGTCTTTATGGAGATATGGCTGCCCAAAGTGACTAGTTTGGCTTTTTTGGTGCATAACTCATGAACAAAACGTGTGATATAATTTATTAACATTTTGAGAATATAGTGGACAACAGGTTTTAATAAACTTGGCACATAGTAAATCTCAAAACAATTTTTTTTGTGTTACCAATTATTTTTCTATAAATCATATTTGTTGGAAATTTTTACAGTCATCTTTGACTAAAAAATTATATTAATAATATATTACATAAAATTATTGCTAGAGTTTACTATAAATATAGGAGCTATGCCCAGCTGTCGAATTTGCGCGGCTGGGGGCTATGAGGGGGTGAGAGGGGAGGGGAATACGTTGCTTGTTTGTTAGTGAGTCAGGATCTTTACTACTGTTAGCGACACTTGCGATAAAACCTAGAACAAAATTCCTTGGAGAGCTAAACTGGGCGCTCGGACGAACACCCTGTAACAGCTTCTTGGCCGTGACTTCCAGCTTGGATACTGGCTTAGGAAAGAGTAATGATTTGTAACTGAGTCAGAGCGAGGTGTGTTCGTAAAGACAACGAACGTTCTCAGGTGCGTAAAGAATGCAGAATATCGCTTAGACTAGCAAATGTATGCACGGAAATGCTAAATAACGGACTTAAGGTCCCCTTTGAGAAACGAACAACTCTGTGTTTTTGTTGATACTTTTCTGTGAACTGGAGAAAACTGTCAAACGTGTTAAAGACAACATTTTAACGGTACAAGTCTAATGATTGTATTTGAGGGTTCAGGTAAGCTGTTAATTTTTTAAAAACAAATATTGCCTAAAAACACACACCTGTGTTGAAAAGATGATGGTCAGAAGTAAAGTTGAATAAATAAATAGGACTGAATAGAGAAGTTAATTACAGTTGACAGAGTCAAGCATGCGGGTTCTTATATGGTTAAACATATTCTCCCACCAAACCACTAGAAACATGAGGGTGTATGAATGCGGGTATTCGTATTTTCCTTTTTGTTCTGTTGTTCTTAAGCCAAATAGCTAAACTTTCTCTAATATGGCAAGTGTGGCTAGATTTGAACCTCACAAATAGTGACTCGTCCAATGAACACTTGGTAGACTCGCTCATATACCTATCGTAAGTCTGGAAGGTATTTGAAATATAACAATATAAAATACAATTATCAGTCCTGTGGTCCGTGAGACTGTTTATATCCTAGGACAGTTTATTCCTTTTAGTCAATTGAAGCCTTTAATTTTTTGAGAAAATGACTACACAGTAAGAAAGGTACACTCGACCATAGTACAGTATATTCGTTGTGTTCTTATTATCCTAGTGAACATTTAAATTTCGCTCCCTGTATTGTAATCAAAATCGTACAAAAATGAATATTTAAATCCATAATCTTTCTTTCTTTTTTTTTTTTTAACGAGAGGCCGATCCTCCTTCTTAACCTTACTCTGCCCATTCCTCATAGACTATTGTCTGTGCGAGGAACTTATTCAGACAGAGTAAGGGGGCGAGCCAGTACAGTAAACGGTGAATATTACTGATAGATCTTTCAGTCCAGGCCGGATTCGAACCAGCGCTATCTCTAACCCAAGCTCAAAGTTCTGACGCCTTTGACCGTTCGGCTACTGGCTCGCCAAAGGCCTCTTTGTTAGACTCTTTGCTGTATTATTTCAATGTTGTACTTTCAGTTGTTCATTTGGTGCTCAAGTAATACGACCGATATTTTTCTATATATTCCTTTTTTATCTTCACAAAACACACATTAAAACCTACTAATTCACTGGTGTGGGTTTCTTCAGTGCAATAGATATAAATCCTCTACATCTATCTTGGAGAAATATAAGGAGATTTCCACCGTCATCCCTTCCCCCTCAGCGCCACTAGGTCTCGCAAGTTTTAGTGCAAGTTATTCACGTTGTTCTACGCCGCCAACAAACCTCTCAGTTGTAAAACTAGAAACCTCATACATTAATTAAATAGATTCACATTGTCATAGTTAACGGTAACAGGAATCTTAGAAATTTTAACCACTGTAGGTGGTTGTATAGAAATTAATTCTAAGCTGGACTTGTATTGTAAATTATTATTAGAGTTTAACCAACTAAAGAAAGTAACAAATAAAGTAAACAATGTTTAATCGATAGCAAGATATTTTTACTTTTTTCGTTTCTTTATATTTTCATCGGTTTTCATTAAATTCAAAACCAACGTTCATATAATCCTTTTTTTGTTTTCTATCAATACATATCTATATTGCAAGTTTATATTTTAATTATTTCTAGATTAAATTCTTTATTTGATAAATATTATAATTATATATATATATATATATATATATTAGTTTTATATAAATAAAAGATAATTCTGTTTATCTTGGTACGTAATTTAAGAGCCTGCAGAGGTTGTCGGAGGCTGTCAGCCATGTTGGTTTTAATCCCACAAGAACAATGTTATTTTCGAGCCGGACATACGATCACGCGTCTCTAAATTAGACTGTTATTTTTAAACGGAATTTTCCCAAACATATTGCATTTGATCAAGAATGAAATTGCGCGTTGGAATTGCTTTGCAAATTCCTAATTAGGTTTATAGACAAAATTTAAAATATTTAGTATGAAGTTTTTATTTTCACCTACTTTTCAAAACTAGGCGTATTTATTCAAAATATAAAAAAAAACCAACGTATAATATGATAACGTTTAAAAAGACCTCTCATACACAACTTTTGGTCAAAACATAATGAAAACATATGAATACCGTACGCAAATAACATTGCTCTTATGGGATTAAAACCAACAAGGCTGACAGCCTCTTAAGAGACGTTTAATAAATAAAAAAATATTCCAAATGGTTTATGTTGATTGTGGTTCCAAATTTTGGAAAATTAAAAATAAAATATTCCTTGTTGAGAAAGTTGAATGAAAAATGAAAGAAACATAATTTCCGGTGTACGAATAAGATCTAAATGTTTCCAGATAATCATCTACTAAAAAGGTAAGAAAACATTAACTACACATTGAAAGCAAAGTTGTGTGTTCCGACCTCATCGGAGGTTGAAGGGTTGAAATTTGTCTTCGTTAGTAACAAAGGCTACAATCGCTCAATACTTCAACATACACATCCACAATACTTATTCGTACATATTTTGAAGATCGGAATCGAAATAGTAAGAAATATGGCCGCCAATAAGTTTTTCAGTAAGTTCAGCCCATCGTACTTCATAAACTCACAATTTCGTGTTGTGAAAAATGGAGTAAATTTTCGTCAATTTTGAACCCAAAAACAGTACTGATACAATAAGTTTATACAAATGTATATCCGTTATTAAATAACATTTAGAAGCCAACTAACACGAACATATGACAGTTGTCTGTTTTGTTACATGTTTGTTTTTATTCTCTCGCTTGTTTTGTCAGAAGCACATTTTTTAGAGTTATATCAAATTAATTGCCATGCTTGTGACAGCATCATTAGAGCTCTGAGTTAGTGCTTTCCGGGCAGCCAACTTTAACAAGCTTCCTCTTCTTTTTTTTAATTTGTCCTCTTTTATTCTCTTTTGTCAGAGGGTGTATACTGCGTTCTTCATGGACTTACATTTAGCGTTTACTGTTGCATATTTCATTCTGTTGCAATTTCCAGATATGTTTGTGTAAACCATAAAACGTATGAGGTGAATTCCTTGCATACAATCTAACTGCAAGCTGTCACATGTATCAACCGTGAGGCACTAAAGGTGAATGCTTGTGTTTTCTCAGTTGAAACAGGATTGGTTATTGTGATGATAAGGTATAATTATTGTTAGTTACAAAGTGTTATTATAGCGTCAGTTAACTGATGAATGAAGTATGTAAACTGTAGGAGACTGATTGTAATCGTTAGGTCAAGTACATTTAAATTCAAAGACAAAAGGAAAATTAAGACTATTCAAAGTAATTTTACTGCCTGAATCGTGAATATACGTCAATAATCATTGATCACACGTCGAGAATATTGACTACGAATCGAGAATGTTGACTAAACCTCAATAATATGAACTACACGTCGAGAATATTTACTGAAAATCGATAGTTGACTATAAATCGAGAATGTTGAATACACCTCGTGAAAATTTATTATTCATCGAGAATATTTACTGCACCTTGATAATATTTACTACACTCGAGAATATCGACACACAGATAATATTGACTACACATCGAGAATATTGACTACACCTCGATAATACTAACTACAAGTCGAGAAAGTTAACTTTACATTGAGAATATTGACTGTACCTTGAGATTATTGACTACACATCGAGAATATTGACTTAACGCGAGCATATTAACTACACATCGACATTCGAGAATAATGAATGCACCTTTAGAATATTGATTATACATAAAGAATATTGACTACTCAGCGAATATTGACTAAACATATAGACAATTGACTTTACATCGAGAATATTAAGTAAACCTTACCTTAAGATTCATTTACTGTACCTTGAAAATCTTTAACTACCTCGAGAATATTGTCTTTATCTTGAGATTAATTGACTAAACCTCTATAATATTGAATATACACATGAAAAAGATTGCATACGTGCAAAATTTCATCTTTTTCAAAAAATGTAAGAAGAATTATTATTTTAATGAATGATTACGTCTAGTTATTGTACATATAATAAGGTTAACAACAGTTTAGTTGAATTCGCGAGGGACATGGTAGAGACTTTTTTCTAAATCTCATATATATATATGTTAGACGGAATAATAATTTGTGCTTATATTGTAATATATTTGTGTTGTGTGACATTCACTTGTGCTGTATAAGTACCAATACGTATTATGCTAATTGAAAACTATTTGGAATAATAATGTTTTACTTGGAATGCAATTCAGATTTGTTAAATGTATTGTCAGCAGTTATGATATTTAGGTAAAATTTGTTAATTTCGATAAAAAAATAATACGCCTACCATGTTTTGGCCACTCTGGAACTATTTCGAAAATATTCATTCAATATACACATACCTGACGATGACTTAAGGTGGTAGTTTGAAAGGTTTCTTCGTAAAATAACTGGCCCAAGGTTGTTTTGATCAGCTTTATATTTGTGGAAATCACATGACTGTCTTACAATAAGTGCCTGTAGGGTATTAACGTCTATTAACTTCACAAACGGGCTAACCGCACGTTACATTTCAATGGAAAAACCTTCCAGATCAGTCACCCACAAAGACATATTAGTTTTGAAAACCAAAGCGCGTGAACAGCCTTGAAGACAATAACTAAATATTACTGTCGTAATTAGTTTAGTTTGTTGTTACTGGTGGATGGCCAGGGATAGTTGCGGACAGGAGCGATATCCATTGTTGGCACAATATCAGTGTTTATGACAGTAACGCCTCTAAGCCACTGAAAGCGTGATGTGCAACTCAATTTACAGATCTTACACGTCAGCATCATGTTAAGGTGTAATTTACACTTCATATTGGAGGTGGATTTAAAATGGATTTATTCTCTTTGAAAACGTGCATGAATTTTAGCGTTTCTGTACAGTTAGTTTTGCTGTCCGCACATTTTAAGATTGATATTTGATTGATACTTATTTGCTGAATAAGTACTGTAATGGTTGGTATGACATTATATTATTATACAGCCCTACTACCCTTTTCACATAGATAAGGCATCTGATGGCCTCATCCATCTTACATAAATAACATTACTTTTAACCCTCACTAATAATCATCTTCACAAAGACATTATTATTATTAACTGTTCTACAAACCTCCTGGGTAACAGGAATGCACAGCCCTTCCCTCGGAGTTCGACTATTTACTCCCCTTTCACTCACTAAGTCATATCTGGATCGATCTTAATGGCCTTCCACCCCGCCCTTCGATCACTCAACTCTTGATAGCCCAACTTTCAAAGCTGACAATGCCCTCCAGGACACAGTCCGACTCTTGATAGCCTGCCCCTCAAAAACCGACTCTTGTCAGCCCTCCAGGATATTGCTCGACCCTTGAATTCTCACCCCTCGAAAACCAACTTTCAGAAGACTGTCCGAGCTGTTATGGCCTACCCCTCAAAAACCGACTCTTGTCGGTCTCCTGGACACTGTTCGACCCTTGATGACGTGTCTCTAAAAGAACGATTCTTGTCAGCCCTCCAGGACACTGCTCAACTCTTGAATGATTGCCCCCTCGAAAATCCAGAAGACTGTCCGAGCTGTTATGGCCTACCCCTCAAAAACCGATTCTTGTCGGTCCTCATGGACACTGTTCGACTCTTGATGGCGTGCCCCTCAAAGAAGGACTCTTTTCGGCCTTCCAGGACACTGTCCGACCCTTGATGGCGTGCTCCTCAAAGACCGACTCTTGTCGGCCTTCCAGAACTCAATCCGACCCTTGATGTCCTGCCTCTCAAAAACCGACTCTTGTCGGCTCTCCGGGACACTGCCCGACCCTTGGTGTCCTGCCCTTCAAAGACCGACTCTTGTCGGCCCTCCTGGACACTGTCCGACCCTTGATGGCCTGTCCCTCGAAGTCCGACTCTTGTTAGCTCACCAGCCCTCCATTCGAACACTTGCCTTTTGAAGGCCCACCTTTCAAAGACATGACTCTTGATAGCCCTCTATCCCACCGTTCTAACACTTGTATTTTGATGGCCCACCTTGAAAGACAAGAGTCCCGCATATCCCTGAAGCATATGAAATCCGTTTTCGTGTTAGTAAAGCCTTTACGGCAATGCAGTTCTACGTACACACATTGATAAGACTAATTCCTTGATATATTACTCGCGTGTGACAGACTGAGAAGTCGCTTGTGTTAGCTCAGAATACGGATTGATCATCCATTAGGTGTAATTAAATGGTTCGTCAGTAATGTGTGTCTGTATGTTGGAGAGGAGGGGAGGTGAAAGGACAATCCCTTTGTTCATTTGGTCCATGAAGCAGCCAGTTCAGAGTGCAGAGATGGTTAGTTGGTGAGAGGTATTACAGAGATCATTAGTATACTCGTATATATTGCGTGACACAATATCACTGTTTATGAATATTCCAGACGCAGTACCCTGGGCACAGTCAGTTCATTTACTTTGTCACTGTCGTTTCGCCCTTATTACATCTACATCTTGTTAAGGGATGACCCATAAAACTTGAAGGCATGCTCCTTAGTTCATGAATACAAACAAAAGCATATCACTGGAAAGAACATTAAATTATGCAGTTTTCTGTATGGTTTGACACATTCCCATGTGTTCCTACCCGCCTATCCATACACGTAATGTGGTAATGACCCAACCACCCATACACGTAATGTGGTACTGTAATGACCCACCCATACACGTACTGTGGTAATGACCCACCCATACACGTACTGTGGTAATGACCCACCCATACACGTACTGTGGTGGATTTTCTAATTAGAATCCTTAAGCGATAGTTGCAGAACAACTAACAGAAGTTCCTGCTCTCATTGTATGTTTGTGTCCTTAAATTGGACATGAATTTGTTCAGTTTGATTTCTAACATGATCCCAATGTTTCTCTCTTATAAACATTCATTTGTATTTCAATGTTACAAATGAAAACAAAACAAAAGCTTATTTGATCTGATAAAATTAACTAAAATATTAACACTATGTAGTAGGTTATTTACCTTTGTGATCCGTCAAGTAATCCAACATTTGTAGCTTAGCTACGCGCGTTTCAACCGGCCATCTTGCAGGTCATCATCAGGCTGAACATGAAACTAAAATAAAACTACGTTTTTCATTGGTGAACACTTATCGCCGTGAAGGTCGTCAAAATTAAAAACGAATGAATAAAACACAAATTAAAAACGAATAAATAAAACACATAACATGAAGACACGAACTCGAACATCGGACATAAACTGTCTGTCCTTGGCCAAGGTAGTACCAGCCGTACCGACACGCACAGAAGTTGGAGCGTTACTCTGAGTACTCATTGGTTGAAAAAGATAATCAACATCACTCAGTGGTATTGACCTACCTATACACGTACAGTGGTATTGACCTACCCACCCACCCATAAACGTACAGTGGTATGGTACAGTGGTATCCTTTATGGGTCACCAATGTTAAGGATCTACATTGGTGTTTGAGGATAAATTGGATGTCAGCCCTTTGATCGAAATGATCTTTGAGATTTAAAATACTGTGCGAACGTCCTTGATTTGATTTTGTTTGTTTGTAAATTAATTTTCGTATTGCTAGCACTCTAGTTTATAATGATCTATGTTCGTATTCGATAGTAACTTACTGTTTGAAGTTTTTTTTTCTTCGTTATTGACGATGCTTTTTTCACAAACGTAAAAGGAATTGTTAAGTAAAATTGGATCAAAACTGTACATGTTGTCTGTAGTCATTATACAGATATTTGCCATCTTGAGATACTTATTTACTAAAGCAACCAATACAATGTTTTAACTAAAATGATATTTTGTAACGATTTTGTTCTCGATATTATTTATGAGTGGATTTTCTAATTAGAATCCTTAAGCGATAGTTGCAGAACAACTAACAGAAGTTCCTGCTCTCATTGTATGTTTGTGTCCTTAAATTGGACATGAATTTGTTCAGTTTGATTTCTAACATGATCCCAATGTTTCTCTCTTATAAACATTGGCAATAAATAATCAAGCTATGAAATACCAATAGATTGCGTTTACCGATGTATCGATTCAATAGAATTAACCGTCCGATTGTTCCTAGGTCGGGTCGGGCCGAACAATCGTCGATCATAACCGTTGTCGTGTTGAGTCGGCCCAGCGAGTCGTGTGCAAGCAGACAATTCAATCGAGATTTCACAATTCCTCGGTCTGGTGCAGCAGATCTATCTCGCCTCACCGGGAACTCTGACCCGTACGTCTGCCCAGGTCTCACGTTCCGGCCCTATCTACACCGTGTTTTTGGACGTTCTCAAGACTGTACCAGAAACACACTCATGGGACAGTCGAACAACTCAAACATTATAAAAATCAATAGATGTTACCTTCCATGCTGAAGGAGATTTCTCATAAGGAATAGTTGTAATTTGTGTTCCTAGGTGTTGTCACTCAGTCACTTAGGCTGCCGTGCACTCTTCCAAAGAGGGAGAAAAAAAACGGATGCCGCTTTCTTAAGGTAGCAGTAAACGCTTCAGTCCAGTTACTATTAATATAAATATTAATACGTTTTTGATAATGATTACTTAATACTTATCAAATACAAATCAAATACTCCAAATACTTCAGGATTTGGAGAGTAATTACGTGAGGGACGGACAACGTTGCTGGCCCTGCCATCCGTACGCCGAATGGCAGAACTAACAGCCCAAGTTTCTAATTCGACGCCTATTCGGCGCACTATTAGGTGCGACCTCTGTTTCTTTCTTTTCTATGACTCACTTCACGTGGATTATCATGCACCTTTCCTTCCATCACCGGCATATCCATTAACGATGCTATAAGTGTTCTTGCAGAGGCAATTTCGCAAATATTACAAAAGGTGAAATTTCTGGAACACTTCTACTATATTGATTGTGGTAATTATTTAATGTATGGTGGCTTTATTTTTAGACTTCAGTGTCCACGAATACATAGCAAATTGTAAATTTCAACTCAGCCTCATATGCTACAGCTTCAACTGGACTACTCAAACATGGAGGAAATAAGAAAACAATTTTAACTTGCACATTTGGCCCACATACAAGTTAAATGGTTGCTATTAACGGATCGGATTTGTTATGTTTTATGATCTCGACTCTATTTTAATTAGTATCTCTCTGTCCATTACCAGTCATATTATTTCCTTTGTTGGAATTATTTAAACGATAAAATATTTTTGATAACTTTCATATTGTTTTGACAGAGGTGATAGCGCAGTTGACCTCAGTTCTCTACAAAAATTTCAGTCTTTAGATGACAACTGAAAGGTAACTGTGGATCCTGAACTGTTTGTAAGAATTCATGTTTTTTATTGGGAATTCATGTTTGGGAATATAAATAGTCGCATCCTTCGTTCGAAGTCATAATCATCGTTGGATATGAAAAAAAAGAAGAAAACTTAATATTTAAATAGTGATTTAATGTACATTTTTAACATTCGATTCAGAAAAGAATATTATGGTGGACTGAATCTTAATAGAAATTGTTAAACTGATATTTTCAAACTGCCAACATTGTGCCACAGCGTAGATGTGTGAACTTGGTGACGCGATAATGAGTGAATTGACTTTGGCGGTAACCGATTCCAGGGGGAGCGTGGAAATGTATACTTATAGGGAAGAGCGGCGATCACGACCAAAACGTTGGCCAAAACCTAATGGGCCGGTCGTGCCGCGAAATGATAAATATAGTTTGGGCCCGGTGGACAGGTGCATTCTCGGTCATGCATCATGTCTCGGCCATTAGCCTGTCGTCGGCAGTTATCATCTCAGGGGGCGCCGATACAGTTTCTTATTTATGTGCACAACGGTTGATGAATGTAAGCGATACCTTGCAATTCCCGTTGAGGCATTGGTCTCGGTACACCCGTGAGGCAGGCGCCATTCGCAATTGGCTGATTACTACAGATAACTTTGGACCCAAAATATGTGACGCAAGTTTGGTTCATGACTTACATGTTTGCAATTGAATTTTATGTTAAATTATGGTCGAGCTGAGGAAACTTAAGTGTTGCCTTCCATCACGTATCAAGGGATATATCATTTTTGTAAAAAAGATTCAGTATGGAACATAATCATCATCTTGTGTAAGGTGAATCATGACTTTGATACTTGACCCTGACATCAAGAGAGAAACTTTTGCTTGTCACATCTGTGCTTGATGTTTGTAGGTGTTGAATAATATGTTGCCATTGAAATTTTAAGTTTAATAAAAATTTGTGAACTTTTGATGAGAGAAAATCATCCTTCACTTTAAAAACACCGTGTATTTTTGTAAATTGTTCGAGTTTTTAGTGGTTTCCTCAAAACAATCATGAATTACTAAGAATGGCTTATTTTTACAGTATTACTTCCGATCCCAAAACACATGTTTTTTACGCGTGTTACACATATAATTCTGGATTATACAGAACTTTCAATTCTAAATTGTTTTCTTTAGATCTGCTCTTTATGATTTGGTTTTTAATATATATTTTTATATGATATGTATTAACTTTATTGAAAACACGCAAAAGTTACATTATATAAAACTTGAATTTTAGAAATTTCTGCTTGTTTGTATTTAATTGCAAATTCTATAGAGGCTTTAAGTTTGAACGAGTTTTTTTTGTATATCTTTCTCATCAGCAGGCATTACCTACATCTTTCAAGCTTAAAACTCAGCAAATATGAAGTAAGGGTTTCGATTGTACTCCATGTATGATTTTTGTCTGTAAATGTTTTTCAAATACAAACCTAACATTAAACGACATATGTATAATTGTTTAGATTTTGTATTTCATTACATCACAGATAAACTAACCATATTAAAGTTACCTGTCTCTATGGTCGACAAGATCAAGCTATTTTCTGTATTTTGCGGTCTGAGCGTGCAATTGTCAGGTTGTGACAGTTCACAGATGTCCAAAACTGCTATGTGAAAGTGGTGTTTTCTTTTCGTCAATCCCGGTTCATCATGGCATTGCGGCATTAATGACTTGCAGATTAAGTGCCTGTTACAAGAAAAGAGGCACTTAATCTGGATTGGTTATAACTATACTATGAGCAATCTGTATATATTTCTATAATAATGTTATATTTATTTAATATTGCGCAGATGCTTAAAAAGATGTGCCCAGAAAGTACCAGTTCACTTTACAGAATGTAAATGTACACTTCCTTTTGTAGTTCTCAAATATAATCACCATAATATATGAATGTGATCTCTTCTTGAGATTTGCCGGAACTCTGTAATGTGTACAGGTAGTTCCAGTACAGTTTACAGGAAGGCAATGTACATTGGCCGCCGTTCCCTGAAGTGGAATGTGATCGCCTCTTGAGACCGGCCGGCACTCAGCAGTGTGCCAGGGAGTTCCAGTACAGTTTACAGGAAGGCAATGTACATTGACCGCCGTTCCCTGAAGTGGAATATGATAGCCTCTTGAGACCGGCCGGTTCTCAGCAGTGTCTCCAGGGAGTTCCAGTTCAGTTTACAGGAAGGCAATGTAAATTGGTCGCAGTTCCCTGAAGTGGAATATGATCGCCTCTTGAGACCGGCCGGTTCTCAGCAGTGTTTCCAGGGAGTTTCAGTTCAGTTCATAGGAAGGCAATGTAAATTGGTAGCAGTTCCCAGGAGTGGAATGTGATCGCCTCTTGAGATCGGCCGGCACTCAGCAGTGTGCCAGGGAGCTCCAGTACAGTTTACAGGAAGGCAATGTACATTGACCGCCGTTCCCTGAAGTGGAACATGATTGCCTCTTGAGTGCGGCCGGTACTCAGCAGTGTTTCCAGGGAGTTCTAGTTCAGTTTATAGGAAAGCAATGTATATTGGTCGCAGTTCCCAGGAGTGGAATATGATCGCCTCTTGAGACCGGCCGGCTCTCAGCAGTGTGCCAGGGAATTGAGACCGGCCGGCACTCAGCAGTGTCCAGGGCGTTCCAGTTCAGTTTACAGGAAGGCAAGGTACATTGGTCGCAGTTCCCAGAAGTGGAATGTGATCGCCTCTTGAGACCAGCCGGCACTCAGCAGATGTGTGCGTGCAAGTCATGCACACCACACGCCGATCAATGATAACAGAGATCCCACCAATACGCGTCTTGTTAGGGCATAATCAAACAAGACCGGTTATCGTTCAACAAATAACTGTTGTTACTCGACCCAAACAGACAAATTTACGGCCGGCCTGTCTGGAGGTCGTGGCTTCGACCGTCCGCCACGCTGGCTGGCCTCCATTCCTCGTTGAGATCTCTTTTACTCACATTGTATCTTTCTACGTACTGTGTAGTTATGAATAATTGATGTGTTATTGCTTTACTCAAATATTAGTAATGTTTACAAAGGTTGTTACGAATGCCACAAAACACAAAGCTATCCTTATATTTAATTGGCCTAGTTGATTTTGCACTATTTACCGTAAATTATATAAATAACTTTTCTGTCTTCTTATTTTTTGTGGCAGCTGCCATAGATGGAAGATCACAAATCCGTGACAGTCCAAGATGTGTTGCTAGTTTAGAACTACCCAGGGGGTACGTACAGCTTAAAACGACATCACATCCCGTACCCACATTGCAGGGAGTCTTTCCAAACAATGGATTACATAATTACAGAGTGCCTCCTGCGCTTATTTACGGAGGGATTAGCTAGCATAAATATAATCAGTGAGGCGGGTCTTAAATGGCTTGGATTTAGCTCTGTGAAACGAGATCACTTTATTTTACTAATATAACATAACTTTTCGATCTTCTTGCAAATATATATATTGAAATTAATTATTGGTAGCTGGCAAAAAAAACACGCATACATGTTTGGTGAAACAGTGATACATATGATCATATTATTATCATTTCAGAAACACTTACGTAATTTATAACACATAAATGCACGTCTTTCAAGAATCTGTTCTAAATATCTGAAAAGTTTAAAAAGCCCGGGGTTTTTATATTTGTTTGTGTTTGGTATCCGTCACCTCTTTGGATTCTCCCCACGCGTTATTTTAGTCAACGTTTGGCTATATTCTTACGTAAATTGTAAAAAATCTCATTGGCCGTAAATAAAGCTAGCAATAACTATTTCCTAGTGTTTCCTATGCTCATTTTTATACATTTCCGCATTTTTTACTGAACTATTAAGTGCTCCAAAGTATCTCAGTTAACCAACACCTTGATCAAGGTGAGGTAATAAACACAAGAGGAGGGAAGTCTGTTTTCAGAGTAGAGTCATTGCCTGAAGCATGCATGTAGAATATCCTAGTTGGAGGGCTAAGAGACTTCTCCAGAGTTAAAAAAAATTAACTTCAAGAATAACTATAAAATAATGTGGCGCTGCAATGGTTGGTCATAATGTTAAAAACCAATGTTTTTGCCGATATAGTTAAAATTAGACGTGAACCAGAATCGCTGATCAACCCAGACACCCCCCCAGCCTTAAGTAATGTACTTTGAAAAATCCACTACAAGGAACAAATGATGCAGGCCCACCATATTTAACTACTAATATTAATGATTTGAAGCGGATGCAAGATACTTTTCTTCCGTTATACTTAGCAGACACGCCGCGTGCGGTGTCAGGTGTTGGTGTCAAGGGGTAGGCCGTTCCTCAAGCAGCGCATTAATTGGCACGATGCGCGGTGCAGTTCGCCCCGTAAACTGCGCCTGCGCCGTGCTTGTGGGAGGCGCATAAATACGAGCGATAGCCATCGCGGCACCCCTCACACACTGCAGGATACTGTCTAGTAAGGAAACTATGGCAATTATACTACAATTTGAAATACGAAAACAACTCATTGTGCAGCACTAGGCTAATTTAGCGTAATATATTTCACATTGTCAGTTGAGAATGTAATTCAGGACATTCTCTATTGAGCTCAACAATAGTTTATTCAAATCGTTGCTAGACTCGTATAAAAAAAAAAAAAAATTGGAAATGTAACTATATCATAACGATCTAAAGTTAAATATGTTTAAAATGTTTATATAACAAACAATTGTATTGGGATTTTTATTATTTTTGGGGTATGTGTTAACATTTTACTTTGTTTGACGATAATTCGTTGCCAAACAAATGCGGGGACATTCAAAAAAAGGCTCATTTTTATTACCTTAATCGTGAACATATTTTTGTATAAGATAAACTACTTAGTTTATTGCTCTCCTACACTCTCTAAAGTAGTATAAAACATTTGGAATTATACGAATATTAATGCCAGTAAATAGATTAAATTAAATAATACGGGAATTTTATTCTGTAAATTCGATTCTAACTACCTAACATTCTGTCTTAATCGAATGAATATGAAGATTTTGTTACTATAACTATCGATTTTATGAGCACACAGTTAAGTTATCATTCTATGTTAAGTTTTGTGTCACTAATTATCAGCTGTTTTTGTGGATTTCTAGTGTATTTTAATGTCAATTTTATGCAGTTTAAACCAGCTGTGGTAGCAGGCCTCGCTAACTACTAAATTACTGGCACAAATATTCGTATTAGATGAGATGTCTAACCAAGGGTAAATACAGGCAATGAGTAGTCTACTTGAGTAGCTCTTCTACTTAGTTAGACTTAATTGATTGTAACTACGTCCTTTCGCCCAATTCAACCATCTGTCGTGTAAAGTACCAGGAGGCAGTTAACTCCAGTTGTCATTGCTGGTGACAGTGTCGCCCTCATTGTTGCACATATTTCGTGGCGACATTAAACCGTGCGTTTTATTGTCGCTCCCCTTGAACGTAAAGGTCACGCATGTTATATAGGTGCTTATGACAAAGGCGCTACGTTCACATTTTCAGCAAGATTTATAAAGCTACGTAATATGGAAAGAGGCTGCAGATAACAAATATTTTTACGTCTCTTTTTTAAGTATGTTTAAATATTCTTCATTCTTAAATTTTGTATACGAAGTTTATAAAAACAGTTACTTTGTAAACAATTTATAGTTGTACCTAAGGAAAAAAAACCGGAATTGTTGCTTAGTATATATGTGCTATCGAAATGCACAAGTTAATATGAGCTGTACAAGCATTTGACTGTTTTATATAAACAGAATTCAAGTAGCAATAAATATACATAAAATGACATCTTAGTTTCCTGATGACTATTATAATATTATATAAACAGGGTGTATTAAAATTACGTCTAAAAAATTAAAAATGATTAGTAATGCCAAGAACAAAGAAAAAAGCTCCAATAAACACATGTTCTAAAATGCTTTGTTTTCGATCTGTAATTGTGTCTGTTTATTGATTTTTATGTAAAAACCCATAACTCAAAAATTTTCTTTAGCTGCAGGATTTTACTTTTGCGTGACTCTTTATTTCAGAAGAGATTGTACTTCTCCACACTTTATTTTCTTTGCAAAAGATGAATAAAATAGCTTTACTAGTTTAAAAATGGTGGCCATTTAAAAATGTGATGCTAAATTTCATGAAAACCAAAGTAGATACGATAATATTTTAAGAAACGTAAACAAGCTTGTTACGTGATGACTCTTCAATTGTTGTGATCGGTTCACTCACGTATTACTGAAAAATTGAAATTTTATTAACAATATTAGTTTCAATTTTTACGACTAATGTTGATTTCACCGGTTGTATTTTTTGGTGGCACCCAATCCCACGTCCTGGTGGAGTTGGAACGCTGGTTGGATACGTTGAATATTTTTTCTATTGTATAACTTGCTCTGTTATAATATTTTGTTATCTTTGTGTTTCATTTATATTCTTATAAATGAATATAAATGAAACACAATATGTGTCCGATAGTTTTTAAGAACACGTGACTTTATAAACAGCCAACCGTAGTCTATAAGCACGTAGTTTTTTAGGGTTTCTTAAATTATTATGGGTTAAGGGAAAAAGGAAAAAACTAGTTGTAAATGTAGACAGTTGGTAAATAACACGCGAAGACGGTAAGAGTTGTTATACATGTCGAGACGTTGTGTTTGTTTCCTTTAACACTTGAAGCACACTTGGAACAACATATGTAGTTCAAGTGCGATAGGGCACTTCACACTGTGTTGCTGTCCGTGAAAACCTAAATTGCAGTTTTTTAAATCGATGGATAAGTCTAAGAGAGGGCCAGTTCAGAGGCCAGGAAGGTCGCTAGATTTAGTCTTGTTGATTTGTTTTATTAGAAGTTTGAAAATGTAATAAAGTTGACATTTGCTATATCCAGTGAGTTATTCAATATAGTGTTTATAAAAGTTAGCAAAAAGTCAGTACGAAATGTTAGTCAATGACAATCACCTATAACCTTTCAGGCTAAAATGTCAGTTTCTTTGTTGTTTATGAGGAGATGACAACAATTTGGGTGCCAAACGTTTCATACCGTAACAATTTTGTTCTAGTGTAACTTCATAACAACGAGTAATGTTTCTCATAATTTTATCATATTTATTAGGGTTTTAATGAAATGTCGCATCACAATTTGTAAATGGCCTCCATTTTGAAACTAATGAAATATTTTATTCATCATTTGCAAAGGGCTAGGTATAAAATAAACAAATAGTCATGCAAAATGACATCATGTAGCTTAAGAAACTGTTGACTTTTGATTTTACGTGAAAACTACAAACAGACATAACAAAACTAAGCATTTTAGGCGTGTTTATAGGAGTATGTTCCTTTGTTTCAATATGATCAATATTTTCCTACAAGTTTTTACGTAATTTTGAAACACCCTGAATACATAAATATTTAAACGTACAATATGAACTAAAAATGTGGTTTTACTAAAAGTTATTATTTTATAAAACATAGTAATCTTTTCAAAACAACAAAGAGTTGTTGCGTCGCACTCCATTTAACACACTCCCCGATCAGGACAACAAAATAAATTTATTGCGTAGTCAGATGGGCTAACTAGTAAACTTACCGTTGTGTAGGGTAGCAAAGTCTCCACATTGTAAACACTATACAGATGGGTTAGTAGTGCAGTGGCGTACTGTAGCAAAATCCCCGACTAAGTTACATATTTGACAGGTGGGCTACTAGTGCAGTGGTGTACGGTAGCAAAGTCTGCTAAGTTGCACGTTTTACACGTGGGCTAGTAGTAGTGCAGTGGCGTACGGTAGCAAAGTCCCGGGTTAAGTTACAGAATGTACAGGTGTAATTCTGTAACTTAGCCCGGCTTAGTTACGGAATTTACACGTTTGCTAATAGTAGTGCAGTGGCGTACGATAACAACGCCCCCGGGGTTAGTTACGGAATTTACACGTGGGCTAGTAGTAGTGCAGTGGCGTACGGTAGCAAAAGTCCCTGGCTAAGTTACACTTTGACAGGTGTGCTAGTGCAGTACGAATACGTTATGTACACATTGGACAGATGGAATATTGCAGTGGCTTACAGTCGGAAAGCCTTTGGTTTAATTACAAATTTGACAGTTGCAATAGGGTACAGTAGCATTGTCCCCTAATTAATTTGGGAGACGGGCTACTTGATGGCGTTCAGTAGCAACGTCTCAGAGAACGTTTAACAGGTGGAGGACCGTTGTGGCGTACGGTAGCAAAGTCCAGTGTTTTCTAAATACTACGTGGAATAGATTCGACAATTCATTAGCATAAAATACGAGCTGCCCGGTCGGAATATTAATCAGCAGCATAAATTACGACCAGATTTTTTGTCGCTAGTGAATTAGAGCTGGAGGACCACCGACTCCCGCACCCACATTTATAACGGATCGTCCTCCGATGTCCAGATAAGGTGGTGGTGTGGGTAAATACTCCCTTGATTTGTGGACTCGGTAATTTGTCGAGCGTTCAATTCAACGGGAGTTTGATCGGAAAAAGCACTAACAGTGAGGTCTGACGCATGTCCCCTTGTCGGTCCCTTATTTGGCTCCTCTGTCGACGCTGGCCACTATCAAAGAATACTTTTGTCATATTTCTCACCTTTTGTGTTCGATTAGAGAACTGTTATATCATTAAAACTCTCACACATTTGAATATTTCATAAAATCATAAGCGAGTGTATCGTGAATAAATGTACGAGTTCAAAAACTGTTTATATAAGTCGGTTTGGTGACTTTAGGTACTCGTATTTCAGACCATCTGTTTTACATATGGTACGAATGGCTGGCTTTAAGTATGTGGATAGCAGCCCCTCCCTCCTAAATGTATAATATTTACTAATTTGATTTACAAAATATTGGAAAAGCATTCAAGTCTAGTATTTTTAGCAATCTGAAATCTTTACTTAAGTAATATTTACATTATACTGCATCTTATTCATGTTTATGTTTACTTATCTAGATACGAGTTTGGCTAACTATATTTACGCGATGAATAAGTCACTATAAAATAACTATTTATTCATTTTCTTGACGGTGCTCAGTCCTGTAATCGCCTTTTCCACTCCATATTCCTTGCCTGTCAGCTCATGTTTTTTTAGGATTTACTTGGTGCTAAAATGAGTTTTGATTAGTCAATTTTTAAAAACTCATATCTCCCGGAGTTGTTGAAACTTGCTCTTGGCTTCCAGACAACAACAAATAAAAAGGCCATACTAACAGCTTCAAAAACCTTTTTAACTCTCCAATTATTTTTCAGGTAAGCCACTGATGTGCAACTCCTCCCGCAAACATCTTTTTGATCCTCTTGTTGGCTATGCATGTAAGTACACCTATTAATTGTATATAGTAAGATAGTATTACGTGACAATATTGCTACTGTATCTGTGTTTACTGCATCTGATCGAGATGATTGTCTGGAACAATGATTGTTCGAAATGATTATCTTGAACTAAGATTGTTCGGGACGATTGTACCTGGAAAAAAATTGTTCGAGGTGATTTTCTAGTACAACGATTGTTCGAGATGATTGTCTGGAACAAAGATTGTTTGAGATGATTGTCTGGAACAAAGATTGTTCAAGATGATTGTCTGGAACAAAGATTGTTCAAGATGATTGTCTGGAACAAATATTTGTACATGTTATAATTATGGGATTTGTTTACCATCCTTTCAAAATTTACTAATGACAGATGTTTTTAGAACTAACCAACCAGTCCTTTGTGTAGATACCCAAATTAGTACGTTTTTTACTGGTGGTACTCTCGAAGAAGCCAAGATCTTATAGATTTAGAAAACACACGTGAGATACATAAGTAGTGTGGCCTTGTTACTAATAAATTAAAACTTAACCCTTTTTTATGTTGTTATTGATTGGTCAGTTTATAAACACTAGATGGATAAAGGCGTGTTAATTATTATTTCATTGAACACTTCTATACTACATTATTACTACTTCACTTTTACTCTCGAGGAGTAAAATTTTAATCTTTTTATTTTATTTATTTACTTTATTATACATATTTGATCTTACTGTTACTGTTGGTGTGTGTAAGGTCGTTTAAAAAAACGTAAAAAATTTGAATTTTCAAATGTTGGAAGGGTTTTAATTGTAGCTTTATTTTATATGAGAGCAATACAAAATGTGTGTTGATAGAAGGTTTATTAATACGTAATAAAAACCACAAATTTAATTATACATTCTGCTGACCCATACAAACATACGAAGTAATTGGAAATGTGATTTGTTTATATTATTTATCATTAACTGTCATTGATGGTCTAATAACAGAGAATGACTTGCTCACAGATATATAATAACTTAGTGGCATTCAATCATGAAAATATACAAATATACCTATTTTATGAAATTGTAAATTGCTTTTTAACTGTGCCAAATACTTATTCTACCAAAATAGACAACTGATATTGGACAAACTCCATTTACTTTTGTATTATTATGGAAATTGGAATCACTCTCTTTTACAATATTTTAATTGTAGTTGAAAAAAGTATAACACATCATTTGACTCATTCAAACAAAGATTTTGATTGTTAAAAGGGTGGAAAAAATAATAATAATAACCGAAACAACCTAGTATATTGAAAGATTGAGAGATTTTTAAATGAATAAAACTAGTGGGGAACAAAGAAAGGCCAAATCATCGAAATAAATATTATTTGATGTGAGCAACAATAATAATAGTAAGATAATTAGATAATAAGATATACTTATAGGAAATGGTTTCAACAACAATTAAGTATATAAAGAACTAAACAACAACTTTCAATAATGAACATTGTGGTCTCTGATGTATCAAGTCTCAGCCACAAGGTTCGATAACAATCAGAGTCAAACAAGTTGTGAAAGGCATCATCCGGTTGCCCCGGGCAGTTCGTTTGTCACTAGTTTATTCATTAATGTCCTGGGAAAACAACACGACTGTCATAAATATCCTATTCCCTTAGTCACACTTAATAAGTGAAGAAAAAATACCTATAGAATTAATTACAGACATATTGTACTGGCAATTCATAAATTGGTAGTATATAAGAGCCTGGAAGGTTTAAAGATTATACAAAAATGAAAGGAGTATGATGAATATGGAAGAGACTTTATCGTAAAGTATTCACCATACGTTTGTTCAAAATACAGTAAGTTGTTGAAAATGAAATGAAATGAAAATCGTCTTTATTAGGAACGAAGATAGGACTATAAAGTGCTCTCTTCCTCATGATCCCATAAAACTTTATTATGATATTACAACAACAACAAAATCACTTTAATAATACCCAAGTGCTTACAGATTGATTGCCAAAACTAAAATATTGGAAATTGGACTCTTCTGATCTTCTTAGTTCTTGTCTATAGAAGTATTTTTAGAAATCTGCAATCTCGTCCCTGAGGAGTCACCTCTTGAGTATCCATAAGTGGGCCTCACTGTTCAGAAATATACGCCTCGCAATTGTTAACCACGAGGGTTCTCCACACTATCAACATTCATTTTCTCTACTAAAACAAAGAGATGACCGTGCTTTACGTGGTCGTATTGGAACCCATCCGTAAATAATATGAAAATTGTGTTTTTTTACTCTTTATTGTATCTACTTTTCACTACAGAGAAAAAGCAAACAGAGGTCTTATCCAGTAGTGCGCTGAATATGTGTCGAGTAGCTATTTCTCCACTTTGCCATGCGTTGACAGGTCCAGTATTACCTCCAAATTCGTTTGGATTAACGTAAATATTATTACTACAGATGTACATAAATTGTAACCTACTTATTATAACTGTCACTGAGACTTTCGTTGCGGCCATAAGAAAGCGACCTCTGTATCTTTTTCTCTGTGAGTTGACTCATAATATTTTAGTAGGAATCTTACTTAGCCTACGTTTTGCGAGGGCTTGCATAATTATTAGTCTAACTAAACTCTCTCCTAAGACATTACTCGATTTCAACATTCTTTTACCGAAATGCTATTATAACGCATGCCAATGTAAGCATGTACATGCTGGAATTAACGGACTCACGAATGACCGAGGGAGTTGTCACAGAGACCTTCGTGGCCGCAGATCTCATTACCGGGGTTGCGGGGACGCCCTCTGCCACGACCCCCATTGTACCCGACTCGGGCGCAATTACCTATTCCCGCTATTGTTTTTGTCTGGCCCGAGCCGGGGTTAACAAGGGAGACGGACGAATAATGTTGTGTTTGATTTGTGAGTGGTAGTTCTGATTGTGATGATTGGTTTCCTCGGGTTCCCATCCCGGCCGTCGGTCGTGGACGCCGTGGTGGTCCACTCGACAGTACAACACAACATTCCGCTCTTACAGTGAATTTCAAACTTCACGCCTCCCACACAACTAGGGCCAGAATTTGACAACTGAAAGATAACGTTGTAAATACCATTAAATTGACTGGCTGATAACGTTGTAAATTCCTTTTTTATATTGCCACATTGGACCACTTTAGTAATTTATTTTACCCTGTAATTCGTCTTTATTTCTTTGTATTAGATCTTCTTGTCGCCCAATATTCCTTCATCCTCTCGGATTTTGCCTCTCGTTCTTCTTTAGAACAACTATCAATCTGTTTTCCTTTATTTTATATGTTTGTAAGTAAGGTCTTTAAGATTTTATCTGTTTTCTCTTTTAGTAGTTAGTTTTAATTTCTCCCATATGGTCGTTAAAAAAAAGTCTTTTTACAAGTTGGTCTAAAGATTCCCATGAACCCAAAAAGTCATGATCCATCATGTGTGACAAATTGCATGAATTGGCATGATTTATTGGCAAGTGTAAGTGTTCTCTATTATGTTTCTATTTAAGCGTTTTCCCAATATATGTCTCATAATGAATTAAAAATGGATTATGTTTTTATTACATTTTGCTAACGCAAACATCGTGAGAATGTAATGATGAGTGCATTAGGCTATGTTTCACAGGTAGCATGAAAATGAGATAATTGCTAGGTGTAACCGTTTCCCTTTTTGTTTGGCAAACCTTATGTGATTTTAATGATGGATATGTAAGTGTTTTCCAGTATATATAAGACTGCATGAGATTTGGATGAATGGTTGCTAACCGTTAGAGTTCTTCATTGTGGTTCGTGAAACCCACGACAGTGTGCAAACTTTGCCTACTTTTCCCGTCTCGTGTTTGGGCAATATCGTGTGGTTTAAAACAACTTTCTCTGATTTTATAAAATCGTTTGCTTACATATATGTTATTAATTTTCGAATTAATTCAAGAAAATATATGTTTGACGGTGGTGCAAACTTCTGCGAAAACTGAAATATATATATACTTCAATGCGTATCATTAATTTGAGTCAGTTTTCAAAACAATCTCAAAATTAACTTATTGAGGAATACAACATTTGTATTTTATAAAATGCCTAAAAGGTATTTTTAAATAATACTTTTATAAGTTCGTGTTGTAAACTCTCAGTTATTGTCCTTAATTGTCAATTGTTGAAAATTGTCATCTTTTTATGGGTTAAAAACGCGTTTTCTCCCGTCCTAACCAAAGAAACAATTTATAAATGTTTAAGATTGCGATAAGGTGTGTAATAGTATTGTCCGTATGCCAAGGTGTGTTGTAAGTTGAATAAGGAAGAATGGGTTTATCTGACAAGTTCTACTACATTGTCAGAAAAATGAGGGAACAAGTGTTTTTGTCCGAGTGACCAGGTGTAATATAAATAAGAATAATATGTATAAGTTAAAACATATATGACAATAAATATATATGTCATGTGACCAGTCCTATTATATTGAAAAGTAAATAATGGAATAATTTGGTGATACCTTTGACGAGGTATTTGAAGTGAAATAAATCAGAATAAAATTAATGTGAGGGAGTTTTATATTTTACATATAGTTTTGAACAAATATTTGGTGTACAAACATGCCCTAAATTGTTCACCAATAAAGTTTAAAACTAAAGTGGTAGCTCTCGAATTTTATTTATTTGTCTATTTCAGGTTTTAATATATAGAAAATACGAATTTCATGTTTCATAATTATTGTTACAAAATTACGATATCCCACTTTTTTATTAATTCCAAGTTTTATATTTTGCACTTGATCGTGCAAATTGTGCAACTAAGTCGTGCAGTGCTGTACGAGACAGAGCTGAACGTCGCCGAGAGACGATACGTATCTGCGTCGTTGTAGTGTCATATTTTTAATGCCTTCTCGTACGTAAAGCCTGGTTGTTGCAGAAAGTTATGGCGGGTGTTTAAGTGGTATTGCAACATAACTCTATGCAGAATGGGTGTATTCTTTTACCGCCCGGTCTCGCTACGTTTTCCACAGAGGCGAGGTTTATAAATCAAACTCAATGATTCTTATTGTGATACCAGAATGAAATTTCGTAAATTTATTGACTAACTTTGAATAAACCGTTAGGAATGTAAACCAGAATTATTATTCTACTATTTATTTTGTTACTTAATAATATAATTGAACATATTACGTACATTTATAATATACTTTACGTACGTTCTATCAAGTAGCTAGTTACTGAGTTGTATGGCACTGACAGAACTCGTTCAACGCTTTCAAATATCTGTAAACTGTCCTTTTGTTGTTGATATTTCAATTTATTTTTTAACTCTCTTTCCAAAGGAGAAGAATGGTCTTAATCATGTTCTTCCTATTCTCTCTAGACTTCAGATCTGTGCAGGGAACTTGTTCAGACAGAGTTAGGGAGATTTCCAGTACAGTATAAGGCACAGAGACAATTATAAAGAGGTCAATTCTTATGGAAGCAATGAACGCCTCGGTTTTATGTGGATTACAACTATTATATAAAGATGTTATACGTCTTTTTATAATGTAGTAATAATTTCTTCATTATTCCTTGAGGATTTTGGGGTAATAAAGGAGGGACTGAAGGTGCTACCCTGCCATCTCATGGAAAAGTGGAGAACTAACTACTTGACACACTATTTGATGCGTCCTCTGTTTCCTTCTTCTCTGCGGTATAAGGTGAACATTTTGTTTCTCTGAGTTTAGCGGAGGTATGCTATCTGTTTGGATTGTCGAATTTGGATAGAATAAAAATAAATTATGTCGCACACTTAGCTATGCTGGCGTGATAAACTAGAATAAGAATAAGAATTTATTTCCGCAAAATGAGTACAATACATAAACAACTCACAGACTTGGAAATTGCACTGCCACGTTGCAAGTAATGTGGCAGTGTTACAAAAATAAAACGAATAAAATGAAACAAAAATTAATGAATCCAGTTTCTAATTTAATTGTCTTCTGCTCCGTGCTTTGCCGTCTGCTTATAGCAAATTACATTTAGTAATATTATTCAAAATTAGCATACCCAAACATACTAAACAGGATAATAAGGTTAATGTAACGTTATACAATACAATCGGTTTCGAAAATAATAATGACAATAATATAGTAATAATGACAATAATACAGTAATAATAATAATAATGAATATAATAAGAATATAAAGTACGAGATAAGTAATGATAATAAGTTATTCCTCTTTTAGGAAAAATACAACTTGACATGTTTCGAATTTAAATAAGAAAATTATTTAAAAAATCTACTTCTCTGTACAATAATAACCACGATTTTAATTTAAAGGAGAAAGATGTGAGTTTTGGACATTCTTTCAAGTACCAAGGCAATTGATTTAAATATTTCGGACCGACATACTGATAAGAAAATCTATATAATGACTTGTTTACTTTGGGCAATCTAAACGTTCTACTATTGGTACTTCTAGGGCTATAAACCAAATTATTAGTTCCTGTGTTTCCACTTCTTATATAAAAAAGCTTCAAAACCTTGTAAACAAATAAATGTTGTATTGGAAGTATTTTTAATTCAGTATATAAGGGAAAAGAACTCTCTCGTTTGTTTTTATGTAAAATTATTCTCAGGAAATGATTTTGAATTACTCTTAATTTCTGTAGGTTATACTTGTAGGTTCCACCCCAACAATGAATTGCGTACTGTAATCTTGAATTTACTAAAGCGTAGTATAATGTTCTCAGTAGGTTAGTATCACAAAAGTTTCTTCAAAAATAAAATTTTCTTGCGGCTGATTTTAATTTTCTACTCATATCCGTGATATGCATCTCCCATGACAAATTTTCATCGAGAACTACACCAAGATACTTGAAGGAATTTTGCTTTTCTATTAACTGACATTGGCTTGGATGTCTGTTTTAACTTGGCTTGGATGAGGACTGCGGGCTGTTCATGACCTGCTGAACCGAATTTGTCGTTTATAAAAAATCTGTTGTATATGAACCACTTAAAAAATGGTTTTGAAAATTAATACATACAATAATGTTTAAATACCTTTTAGTAGATGTGTTATAATGAGCCGTATACGTTGATGATGTGCCATAATTTTGTATGAATATTCATTTGTTATTTATGATTTTATACTTAATTTTTATGTTTGATATGTTGAGTTTTGTTTTTTGTTGTCGATTACTGATATTTTGCAATTAGTTTATATTGTATTAATTAGTAATGTTTTGTATTATTTAGTTGATTAATTTTGTTAAGGTTAGGTGGTAGAGAAGACTGTCTAGTCCTAACATCGCCTTAAAAAATAAAGACGTATTTCATAATTAGTGTCCTTGAATCACGACATCTGGATAAAATTTGTTGTTTTGGTGGTTACGTGCTAAATCACAAATGTTTTATCGTTTAACAATTCCAATCATTTGAAATTCGAATTTTACTTTTGAAAAATGAAACCTAGCGTTAATGTAGATGATGTCTGTAATAAAAAAATTCCTAGATTACGTCTTACAAAGAATTGATTTAAATAAAGGCCTGGAATCTATATTGCTGCTGGTGTAATTATTTCAGTCTCTTGGAGGACGAAGGATGCGGTATTGACTCTGGCGGTCGTGAGGAGATCCAAGGGGAGATAGTTGTTCAGGAATTATTGCCCGATGACTTTTGGAAAGTCTGGGCCTGGCCCTGTGGCCCACATCCGATCAGGGTGTTGATGTTCAAGTGAAATCCTCCGCATACTGATCGACAGATTGTAGTAGGTGTGTGAGAGCACGTGCTAGCGTAGACTCCCAACTGTATTTACACCAATATAGTTGAAGTATTCAAGAAGAAACTATTACTACGGGAAATTCTGTATTTATTTATTTATATTTAATTTTGTTTCCACATTTAGGAACGATCGAGCCATGTCTTTTTTTTCTTTTATTTTTAGATAGAAGGAATACACGAAAAATGCTTACAGTGAAAAATGCGTACACCAGGAATCTTGCGAAATATGCGTACAGGATCAAGTTTTGACAGATGACGAGGGTAACCTATGACGTCACAACAATTAGATAGACGAAAAATGCGTACAACTTTTAGGGCAAATGGATATTTTACAACAATTGAATTATATAAATGCGTTTACCTCTAAAATAAATATGAATGTCGCTTAGTTTCTTGGGATTAGAGAACCTAACCTAATTTCGCTGTACGCATCTTTCATGCCACCGGGGAGAATACTTACCCTCGTCAAATACCACTATTTCCTTCTGTACGCATATTTCGCTGTACACATTTTTCGCTGTACGCATCTTTCGTGCCACCGATAGAAGTGTGCTGCCACAAAGAGAAGAAGGAAACAAAGGTTTAAAAGTATGTCGAGTAGCTAGTTCTCCATTCTGCCAGGTATATGGAAGGACCAGTACCTTGTCACTGCCTTCCCCATTCCTCTCAAATACTCAAGGATAAATGCAGTAATTATTGCTACAGATGGAATGTACATTAGTTGTAATCTGATTATAACTGCCTTTGAGGCGTTCTCTTCGTCCATAAAAAACAATCTCTGTTTCTCTTTCTCTTTGGCTGCCTGCATTTGCCGTTGCCGTACATTCGTTGACAGGTCGTGCGTGGATACTTTAACCATAAAAACATTCTATTTTAACCTATATAATATAAGTCTATGCTATTAGTTCCTGTTATGTACTGTTATTATACATGGTTTTATGTGAATTTGATTATTTTTTTTATCAACATGTATTTACCACCATACATAATTCAGTGTTTTTAACCGTATCTTCGAGCCTAGAGACAGTTCTGAAAATGTATTAGCGTCTTAATATTTTTGTAATAGCGGACGTAAGAAATTTAGACTGTGGACCAACCTACCTCAGTCGCCCTACCGCAAAAAAATTGTTGGTGCTTATAATTTTTGTATAATAGATTTAGAGTTTTATTTATCTACTTATATAAAGATAAAAAAAATTGTTGTCATACTTTTTTGACAATTAGGTAGTGCAGATTTGTACGATATCGAAAAATTAGACTCCGTTTTGGATTTTATGTGCAGTGATGATAACGCCGCAGACTGCCTAGGGGACTTACCCGTGCGTAGTGGACGGGCCAATCACACGGCTGATAGTATCGGACCCAGACGTGCCGAAAAACGTCGGATAAATTCCTGCTACCGGGAATTCGCAACACACCATTACTGTCGGATTGAAATGTCCGACGGTCCTATCTGATGGAAAAGGTCAGCCGGCTGAGTCACTGGTCACTTCAACCTGCATTTACCTAATACTACTCCATCAGTTGTTTCTCATAAGAAAATAAAAAATACAACAGAAAAATAGCGTAATGATAACTGGAAGGAGTAAATGAGATGGGATTATTTAATTTCAGTTATTTACACAATCATGTAACTATAGGCCTAGTCTCTGAACTCTCTGCTAAGCTTTCTTGGTTGTTGTTTCTAGTTCGTTTAGGATCACAAATATCATATTTAAAGTGTTCAAAACACCTCGGTTATCCTTGCAGCCGCCATTTTATTTTAATTACTTTTAAATTTATATCTCAAAAACAAAAAATGTACTAAGCTAAAACGTTGTACGGTCATTTATAGCATAAACGTACATTTTGAGAAAGATGATTGGATTTCTTGTATCAACATTTTCAAAATGGCGGCCATTTTAAATCCTAAATAACTCATAAACTAATAATTATACTAAAAATTACATTGAATAATATTTTTTAGCAAATTCAATTACAAACCCAATGATATAACGTTCTTAAAAATAGGATGAAAAATAACAAAGAAAAGATAATTTATGTGACTGTCTGTACAATGCAATGTGTAACACACATGTAACAGCTGATAATAATAAAGTAATTTGTGATAGTCATAAATCAGATTCGTACATAAACTTTACTTTACTAGTCAGCTGATTTAAGACTATCACAAATTACTTAATTATTATCAGCTGTTACATGTGTGTCACGCATTGTACTGGCACATTGCATTGTACAGACTGTCACATAAATGATCTTTTCTTTGTTATTTTTCATCCTATTTTTAAAAACGTTATATTATTGGGTTAGTAATTGAATTTGCTAAAATGTATTATTCGATGTAATTTTTAATATAATTATTAGTTTATGAGTTATTTAGGATTTTAAATTTTAAATGGCAGCAGTTGTTATCATAATCATTAAAATCTATAAATAACTTAATTAATAATGTGAATTGTCTTTCAGCAACTAAATTGAATTGTCTATCAGCAGTTAAATAATAATTTACACCAGCTATATTGTACCCACCGAGCCAAGTGCGGTTCCTCTGTTCCCATTGGCTAATGAGTCGTTCACTATCCCTAAATGTCGCAACAATTATTGCATTGTTCAAATTCAGTGGTAACATTGTGACACACTGCCACAAACCACAGGCTGTTACTCATTGTTTGAACATTTTGTGGACTGAAATACTCATTCCCGTGTTTATTGACTAGGTAGGAAGGTTCCGTCAACGTCTCGGTACTTTATACATTTTTATATGTTGATTTACCATAATAGTATTTAATATTCATAAATGCATGTAATCCAATCATAATATCTAACGAATAAAAAACATGCTCAGGTTATTAATCAACTTAGGTAGCACACCGTGATAAACTTGTGCGGCCCCCGCGATCTACTTCTGTAGCAACCTTTGAACAACAAGGTAGCCCCCCGTGATATATGTATGTAGCCTCCCATGATCATCTTAGGTAGCCTACGGCTCATCTTGGATATCGCCAAGTGAAAATCTTGTGTAACCACCTGTGATCATTTTGGGTACTCTCCTTGATAAATCTTTGTACTTCTCTGTGATCAACTTCGATAGTATACTGTCATTAACTTTAGTTAGCCCCCCGTAATGAATTTTGGTATTCCCCTATGATCATCTTGGGGAGCCCCCATAGTCCACTTGAGTAGTCCTTTGTGATCAACGTAGCTACCCTCCGTGATTAAATTGGGTAGCCACCAATGATTAACTTGGATTTCCCCCATGATTAACTTGTGTTGCCTCCAAGATCAACTTTTGAAGCTCCCCGTGATTAACTTGAGTAGCATCTGTGGTCAGATTAAGTAGCCAACTGTGATAATTTTCGGTATCTACTGATGCTTAAACCTTTCTGATCGATTTGTGTAACCACCTGTTATCATATTGAGTGGTTACCCAAATCTATTAAAGATCAACTTATTAGCCCCCGCAATTTTAGTAGCAACCGTGATTATCTTAGGAAGTATCTCTGATTAATTTGGGTAGCAATCTGCTGCACTAGCCAACCGTGATTATCTGAGTAGCTGATGATAATTGAACCACAAGGGGGTTTTTCAATCATATGATACAAAAATTAGTTGTAATATGAACAAGGACCTCGTATATCGTTACTCACAATAGATATCTCATGTAATGGGGATGTTTTTGCCAGATTTTTTGGTTTGCTTCTACAGCTGGTTTAAACTTCATTATATTTACATGGGACTTCACCACTCCATTGCTGGTAACCAAAACAGCTGATAACTAACACAAAATTTAACGTTGGATGAGAAATCATTGGTGTGTATTTAAATCAGTTTGTGCTTGAGCATGTAGGCAGACGTGAACTGACCTGATAGACGGTGTCTTGACCGATGAGAAGGGAAATGAAGGAGTGGACCTGTCGATAAAACATATTTTGGAAGGAACCAAATTGATTAACGATGTTCTCGTCACTGTTAATTATTTCTGTCTAGATAGAATATCGAGATACAGTAAAAAACAATCGAGTATGCGTGGTCGATTCTCCGTTTGAACACACATTTTTCATTCTATTAACACATAAAAACCATGCAAATGCATGTAGATATGCAAGTTAGCAATTTTGACACTTCCACATCCGCCCTGTGCCGCCATCAAATCGGAATGTGAGTTGGACAACTTTTTTTGGGAAGCGAGAACTGAGATGTTGGTTTGTTAAAAAATACTGTACTTGTATAAGGCTCTACTCGCCCCCTAGTAAAAATACGTCGATTGCGTAGATAATGTAATGTGCCAATATCAAAGTGAGATTAACTTTAACAAAATCCTGATTCAGTTAGGAATAAAGGTAAACTGTTCAATATACGTTCTTTCGTGTAGTAAGGGACAGCATACACCATATAAACCTACAGTATAATGTATTTCATCCTATGTGTGTGGTTGTTAGCTTGTGGCACATTTGCAGGCCGACCCGTCCTCCCCACTTACAAACGTTTAATGAGCCTAGCTGCCCTACGTGCATTATGTTTATGAGTTGCTTCACATGTCAGATGTTGAATCGTCTTTAAGAGGTTTCAAGGCTTAAATTAAGAAAATACTCGTATATTTGAAATCAAAAAGGTTAAAAATATATTGTTATGAAAAGTACTATATATGATGTATATTTATTTGTCTATTAGCTAGTAATTTCAGGTGAACAAGTGGCTTAAATCAAATAATTTATAATTTAGTTTATGGCTTATTTTAATGAATTAATAATTAATTTGTTTGTGATTTAAATAAATAATTTTGTTTTTTCAAGTACCGGTACTTTCGCTAATATCATAGCGCTTGTTGTAAAATGACAAACAAGTGAACGTTATCCGACACAAGTTTAACATAAGATTAAAGAAGTAAAAATATGTTTATCACCGTAATATTTTTATTTTTATACTTATATTTAATTTAGTTTTTTCTAATTAAGACTAATTAAATGGTTCCAAAGAATTGGTACAAACTTCCCCCCCCCATATTTAACACTAAAAAAGCAATACTTAAAATGACCAGTTTGATTCCCAAATATGTTTTTTTCCATAACTAAAAAAACACAAATCAAATTAGACACGTGCAGTTTTTATAAAATATTTTATATTGTAATTCACATCTTCCCTGAAAATGTAATGAAAATCGTTAGAGCTTTTTTTGAGAAAATTCTATTTTTGTATGTTTTTTGCTCATAAAAATATAAAAAAAACTAAAATTTAAAAAAGATGGAAAATACTTTCTAAAGATATTAGCTGAATACACCTATACACGATATTTCATAAAAATGTATCCATCCGTTTGGTCTCCAGTGAACTGCACATACACACGGACTGACATAAAAAATCTTTTTTCGAAAAAACCAGATTTTTGGGTTCAGGAGACCCTAAAATGGATTTTTAGAGCTACTTGTACAACAATTTTTTAGCCGATCAAAATACTTTCTCTGTGCAACTCGCATATGGGAGTAAGTAAAAGGTTCGAGGTAGCTTAGTGGATAAAGCTTCAAACTGTGGAGTCTTAAGTTCCAAGGTTTGAATTTACAACCGGGCTGACGTTTCGTACTTTAACTCGTTGAATACAGTTGACGCACAGGCCTTCAAACCAATGTGAATTGGCGAGTCAAGTTTAATAAAAAATAAGTAAATCAAAATCTTGGTAAAGTGAATAATAACTATTCATTTTTTATTTACTTACTATAACAAATGAATAAAAGGGTACTTAATTATAGTTATTATTCAACTTATTAAACTAGTAGCCCTAACTTGTGAACCAACTTATACATTAAAAATCTTGGAATTGCCGAAAATAATGAGCACTGAGTAGAATGTACTTCATGTTTATGGGGGGGGGGGGGCTCTAACAGATTGTGTGTTGGAGGGATCGACTCCAATATACGGAGGGTAAATGGGAGGAAGCCATAGTAGTAGTATGCACAAGTTCATTTAGATCAGAGGCAATAACAATTACAGAAGGTCTTAATACAAAATAAACTCGTTGATATGCAACGTAAGCATTGTCAGCTATAGACTCAGTAATCCAAACATTATATTGTATACATTAGGGAGAACATGCAGTTTGAGGGTGAAAGTAAACTGTTGTGGAGGGGGGGTTGTCGCTCCCCACGTGCCTGGATCAGCTGCGGGACAAACAGCTCGTGAAGTTTGTCGGCAAAAATTGCTCAAGTCTAACAAGCAGAAAACTGTAGTCTTTGTTTGCGCTGAGTCTTAATTTGTTTGAATATGCTCTAAATGTTGAAACTTGTGTTTACTTGGGAAGTATGTTTAACTGAGCGCGAGTTACTTTTACTTGAACCTAACAGTTTATTTATCAAGTTTACTGTTTAAACAAGGTATATTAAAAATGTTTTTGAGTCAGGTTAAGAGTTCATTATTACAATCGTTACTACAAAACTGTAATATGGCAATTCCAGCTATATCATAATAATGTGGGTTTAACTCATTTCCTCTGTTCCTAGTGCTGATTTTTTTTAATCACTACTTCTTTTCTTTTGAAAGATTCTAAAACCAGTAATATAAGCAAAGGTAATGTTTTTGTGTATTTCTCTGATAATATTGTTTACATAAAAACAAATGTTGTTTTACAGTTAGAAAATAGGTTTTGGAAACTTTCAAAATTTTTTTAAATGTTGAAGCTTATTAACTTTTATCGTTTTCAAACGCGCTGATATATATCGTATGACTTTCAAAATCAGTCACGAAACTAAAAGGACACAAAAAAATTAAAATTAGACCAATAAATAATATCTAAACAAATAAAATCTTAAGTACTAAGCTCATCTGTAAAGAACACAGTGGGCAATCATTAACTAAGTGATCCATAATTTTTTAATTCACTAAATCCATAAAGTGAATTTCGACTCCGCAATCATTTGCCATTCCCCACTCGTATTGTCAGTTGTTACAACTTCCCACACTCGTGCGAAAATGATTCTACTAGCCCATTCCTTACGAGGAAAATTCATTCCACCGATTATGGTTGTAGGGTCTGATAAACTTTTTCGACCCAAGATATCCCAGTTGGTTTTTTGGCGAACGTTCGTTTAACTGAAATGATAAGCTAGTCGAAGGGGTGGGTTTCTAGATTTGTTGCCATGCACGTTGTGGGCTATCTCGCAAATTGGGGAGATTCTGATTAGAGGATCTTATAAAAGTCTCTGATAGGTGCCTCTTTGCATCTTATGTCCGGAGAAGCTATGTTGCACAACACTTGAGGGAGCCATCCATGGTAGAGGGGTTACGCTGGTAGTGTAGCTAATTGGCATTTATCTGAGGGGGGATATTGGATGTATATGACAGCTAATAAAGTCAATAGCAATTGGAATATATTTCGTTAAAACATTACCAATGCATATATGTTTTATAATTACAACAACTCGCCTTGAAACAAAGTCCTGTTAGGTAAAGAATTATTAATTTATTTCTTAATGTTAATTGCTTATATACATTTTTCTTCAATTTTAACATTCAGTAAACACGCTCATTAGTTTCTCCATACATATATCCACAGCAGTTTCCAATAACTTCTAGGTCTGCTTGTTACTCAGACCTCTCCACCATCTTATATCTTCGCATCTTTTCTCTTCCACCAGTCTCACCCAGACTTCTCTCAATACCTTCTTTTACTCCCTTCGATCATCGATCTCTTAGTCTTCCTCTCAGTGTACCTCGTTCCGTTTTCATATCATGGACACTTCTTGGTAGTTTCAATTCTATCCAATCCTCCCCAGATCTTCTTATAACTTAATTCCTTATTATATCTCTTCTCTTATATTTATCTCTTATAGTAGTAAATATCTCCACTACTCCTTAAAGAAATCTCCTTTTGCAAGCTGTATTCTACTCGTCATATCTCTGTTCCGTCACCCATGTCTACACTGCTTACAGCAATAAAAGTTCGTTATGTCCCTAACAAAATATTCTTAAATTTTACTTGGTACATCCCTGTTCCTCATCAGGCTTCCTGCTTCCCTCATAAAACGCTCTACCAGTCTACCTGTTCATTTATCTCTTTTTCAGTTCTGCCTTTCTCTTGCAATATTGTACCTATTATAGATGTACTATCGAGGCTTCTTTTAGAAGACTTCGCTCTTTACTCCAAAAAGGACTATCATGGGGTGAAAGGTTTTGGCCATTCAACTGACTCTCTAAATCCAGTTATTGGTTTATTTTTGGGCTTATAAAAAAATAGTTTTATAATTAGCATACGTGTTGGTACATACACTGTACAAGTAAACGCACCTTCAATCAATAGGAATTTCTATATTATTTAAATCATAAATATTTATATATTATTATGTTGGTCTTTAATTGAGGAATAACACTTGAGAAGGTATGGATTATACAGTATGGATTATAGTGCAACTGAAAAAAATCTTACACTAAAGCTGTATTGACAGCTCACGATAGTTTTTAGTAAACTAACTTTTTTAATGTTGTTAAATTTGCATAAAGAATTCTTTATGGGTGTCCATAGACCGTTTTCATACCAACAGCAGTAAGATAGATCGTATGAGTTCTAATGTCCTGGGTTATTTAACATTCGCTTTGGGGTTCGAATACACACATATGGATGACCGGCATTGAACTGTCATGGTTAATGGCTACAAGTTTTATAACTACAATATTTGAAAATCAGTCTACGATATTTTAGAATTTTATAGATTCAAGTCAGATCAGTTATTAAAATACCAATAATTATTGCAAGGCTGTTTTTTTAACCTGAAAATAAAAAGCTTAAATTTAATAGTTGAGTATTTAAAAATGTAAATTCGCCTAGTTGATGGTTAAAATACTCAAAGTGAAAATCCACTTTTGCACCAAAGTTTAAGTTAAGTTTGTGTTAAACAAGTTCACGTCATACTTCCTTCATACAGACCTTATTCTTTGTAGCCTTAATTTCATTCTGTCCTGTTATATATTCCCATAACGGTAGTTGGTTTATAGACTTCAGTAACTGTCATATCGATCGATCTTATGTGCCTTTTATATAGCCTATATCAACTGTTCTCGACACCAAATGCATGTTTTTCGACTACAGGTATTCGTAAAACACAAACAATATTTAGTCTAATTAATGTGGAACTATTAAATTTTCTTTCGAATTTGTATATATATTACAATATATATACACTTTCAATTCAATATGTTATTTCAAACAAAATTTCATTATTTTTTTATTTTATATGTAGCGTTGCTTGAATTGAAATAAGAAGTGCGTAATTTTGATATCAGGCTATATTAAATAAATTGCTATTTTAATCCCAAATCTTGTAAATTTTCAGTACTTTTAAATCTCAATCATAATTAGGTATTCTTTTAACGTATATGTAAGTTGTAGAAATAAAACTCACATAATCAAGTAAAATAGCTTGAGGCCATTCGAAAACAACGTTTTCACTATCATTAGCAACAAGCAACTAAAACATAATTTAGTATGAAATGAAATGATATTATAAAATAAATCAGGTGAAAATTAATATTAATAAAAAACGGAGAAAAATGAAAAAATGCTGTTTCGTTAGTCATTAAATAATTTTTATGTTCGTTATGTTGTACGTTTATGCTTCAAGATAATATGGTTTTATAAATTCGTCTAATAAATTTAAGTTTTAAAAAGATTTTTCTAAACAATGACTGACTTTTATGGAGGTTATTTTTAAAATGTCTTACGTGTTCTTTTAATGTCATTTTCAAATTTCGTTTAGTTCAGCCAGTATATTTTTTTCACAATTATTGCATTTGATTTCGTGTATTGCTGATTTATCTTAATTTTAAATTTTATCCTTAATATTTGTTAGAAGATGTTTTAACTTATTTTTTTCGTAGTAAGAGTTATTTGTATTATTATGTTATAAAAAGGTCCTGTTGATTAAGTTTGATTTAGTACTGTAATTTATACTTTTTCAAAATTTGTTTTATCCTTTTAAGTATCAAACATAGAAGTGTTTCTATTAGACTTTAGATTTTTTGTTTTATTAGCCTCAAGCATATTTTATAAATTTCAATTGGATTTTGTGAATTTTATTTCTATAAATTATATTTAAAAAATATACAATAAGTGAGTTTTCTTCATCTTAATATGCCTTTAACAGTTTGTAAATTGTTTGATGAATAAAAAAAATTTTCTGTGATAATCATTTAAATGTTGCTCACTAGTTAAATCACTCCTAAATTGTAGTTTCTGTTTCAATGATTATATAACATTGAAGACGATTTCAACTTATAAGTAACAATTTATAATTAAAATGAACCTGTTGGTTGTGTACGCAATAAAGAATAAACAGTTGAGATGTTACTGTTACCTCTTAACATTTTCAAAAATAAATAGTTTTATGCAAACGTTTATATAGACATTTGTATAATGAAACCACCAGTGCGATAACATGGAATTGCCGAGGCTTTGTGAAACTGTTTATTCTGAATAAATTCATATCGAGAATAACATATGGCGGAACAGTTACATGGATGTTGAGATGGTATTGGGGCCGGTGTTTGCGGCATAATTACAACTTAATGATGTTTACCCTCAGTCATTAGCATATCGCGATCGGTTTGCACTGAGTTCACTAAAGAATCACTTTTGGGACCATTAATATTCATAATTATGTTGATTCTAATCCCCTATATCTTGTTTGTTGTCTTTTACTCTCTTGTTGTTTTAGTTTTACTTCTTTTAATTAGGGCGCAGCAATTTGGAAGACATTCCCTCGACATACCTGTAGTCAGTATCTGCCTTGAGGTTCCACCTAACATGGCTGAGACCACGAAATGATTGAGTAGATTCTTTCGGTTCAAAGTTCATGGTTGAAAAGGGCATAAGGCTATTGGTTAAGAATTGGCGCTTTACGAAAAAGAAAAAAAACATAGCTTTCTTGTAAAGATTTGATTCGTAATAATGATGATGTCGTAACACTTGAGATGTCATTTTATAGGTGAAGAACCTTTCTAGTGGACTATAGGTTTTAAAATTTGAGAATTTTTTATTATTGTAGTACAGTTTAATGTCAAACTTTAAATGTTATATTTGACGATTTTAAATTAAAAACTCTATTCAGCTTATGATCGACTTTATCGGTCTTTAATGTTCATCCAGTGTTCACTCGAACTCGTTATATTATACACGAACCCAATATAAAAGTATATTTTAGCCCGTTGTCGACTTTGACAGTCGGGAAACTGACCTCGTGTAGAGTACAGACTCATTGGTCAGTTTGTACCTTATTAGCACCATCAACTATCACTATTTTTTCCAATTTTATTACGATTTATTACGACTTATCGCCCTCTTTTTCTGTTGCATAGTTTAACTACTCTATAACTGAGCTTGCTCTTTGTTGTAATAATTACTGATGTGGTGATAGAACAATTATCTGTTTACTGTAGTGTATTTTCCCCAACGCCGTGTATCTTGTATTCAAAGAAGTGTAGAAAGTTTCTTTTTTATTCCGACCTATTCCAGTGGAATGTAACTTCTCTACTTATAATGAACACAAATTGGATTAGTCTAATGTTGTATTAAATCGGTTCAAACAAGTAAGAACGGAACTAAAAGTAATTCCTAATGTATAATTAATTGTAAATTTGTGTGTCCTTAATATATAATACGTGAAGGCGTTTGTTGTCAACGCAACTCCTCCTTTATTTCTTAACCGATTGAAACGGTCGAGGTGTTAAAATATTTGCCTCTGTTCGTAGTTGTGCAGTAAGGTTTTTCCTTAAAAAAATTCTTCCAATTTTTCACCCTAAAAGGCACGGGAAGCCCTCAACGTTCGTTTTTGGGCCATAAGAATTACATGCAAAGAGATTTATATGAATCGAAAAGTAACATCTGTTCAAATGTAAATAATGATTTACAATGGAGTTTGTATTGATGAGGTTAGATCTTTCATAATGTTCAACCAGGAAAGGTTGTAGGCGTGGTTTAAATTTTAATCTAATGCAGTTATTTTATGTATCTAATTAAACTTTACCAGTTAAACAAATGACATAAACATGTTTGAAATAGACAAAGTAATTATCATTGGGTGTTATGATAATAAAAAGATAGCAACGCAAGTAATGTTAGTGAGATACTGTAAATAAATTTAATATTGTGATTTTACGTTATGGAATTAATCTAGTACTATTTGTAGTCAAAAGTCACTAGCCTAAAGTCACTAGCCGAGGCCGAAGACGGAGGTGTAACGAGCGCAGCGAGTAACGGGGTTGTTACGCGTAGTGTGCAGGGTTGTCCCCTAGTAATCTTTATAATCTTGAAATGTATAAAAGAAATAAACAATGGACCGGTAGAATGAACCCAAAGGACTAAACTCCTACACGGTCATAATTAATATGAAAAAAGGCTATTAAAAAAAAATCTCAACCTACTAGATTTTCCCTCAATGCTCTATTAAACGCAGATTACAATTGGCAGAATCTTCAAAATGATCACTTTTCTAACAATAGCTTCTCTTAAAACTATCATCAAAGAAGAAGTAAACAGAGGTTGCAATAGTGCGCTAAATGTGTGTCGTGTAGATATTTCTAGAGTTTGCCACCCGATGACAGGGACAGCACCTTGTCAGTCCCTCCTTTATCTCAAGTACCTAGGCGTTTGCAGTGGCCATAAGTAATCGACCTCTGCATCCTTTGCTCTGATAAACTTAGTGATGAGAAGTGAAAAAATCCTTTTTACCATTTGTGAACTTCGTTATAGTGTTGCGGACATTCACAGCGTGTCTCTTGGACGCACAAACTTACTGAGAACAGTTTTTCATACGGAATAAATGTTACATTTTCCCAACACGCATGGCAGATGGTAGGTGTAGGGCTTTAGGCGGATAGGGCGATATAACGAGCAACTTGTGCACAACGCTGTTGTTTAGGGCGCACTGATATTGTGCACTAAATTTCAGGTAGTCGGAGTCGGCAATATGTGCACTTGGTTGAGTGGCCGCTCTTCAGGTGAAATTTTGCGCACCTGAACTCCTCTAAGCTATCTTTCTGATGGTTAAACAAAGGGGAAAATAATAATCAGCTAAATTTTCTACAATCAACTATTGAAACTTATATCCGGCGAATAACCTAACCTAATCTACCGTTACCTGCGTTGGCAATTATTTACACATATGACAATGCAGGCAATTACAAACTATATCCTACCAGGTCATGGGCCTGCTCTAACGTCATGTATAGCCATAAAAGGCAAATACCACTGACCCAATCACTCATCGCTGTAACTAAAAAAGTACTAAGCCTACGAGGCTGAAATTTTGTAGAATCAAAGGTCTTATGTTGTAGATGTGCAATAAGAAGGGATTTCGAAAAATTCTTAGTAAATAGAAGATGGCAGTCTTTTTACTGTCAAAAATTTTAAATGCCAAAAACAGCGTTTCTCTAATTGGAATGTAGCGGATTAATGAACGGGTCTACAGAAAAACTAACATAATTTTCTTAACCTGACTTGAGACGATCAACAACTTTGGCCCTATGACATTTTGCTCTATCTCAGCTCCTTCATCCTTAGATAGAGCTATATTTTCAATCTGTGCGTGTAAATCAAATTGGTTAATTTACGCCCTCTAAGAGTAGACTTATAGTTTTTTTTAGACTGTGAACTTTTGTTATCTAGAAGAACATACTGTATTTAATGTGAAAATATACAATATAATCTGAACATATGTAAAGCCAGGTTATAGAACATAGCTAAACATGGCTAGACGATATTTCACTGATTCAGATTCAATTACCGTTATTTGCGCCTTCTAAAAGTAGACTTACAGATTTTTCTAGACTATGAAACTTTGTTATCTGGGAGAAGCAACTGTTTTCAATCGGAAAATTAACAATTTAGTTTTAAAGCATGTACAGCCAGATCATAGGACATGCTAAACAAGACGAGAAACACAATATTTTATTGATTCAGAGTCAAATTTTGTGCCCTCTAAAAGTAGACTTCCAGATTTCTGTAGACTTTGAAACCTTTTTACCTAAGAGAACGAACTGATTTTAATCGGAAAATTTACAATTTAATTTGACCAAATGCATAGCCAGTTAACAGGACATGGCTAAATATGGCAAGAAAACCGATATTTCACTGATTTAGAGCCAACTACAATAATTAGTGTTCTCTACAAGTAGACTTACAGATTTGTCTAGACTTTGACACTTTTTTCTAAGAGAACAAACTGATTTAAATCGGACAATTTTAAATTTAATATATACGTATAAAAGGCAAATGCCGCTAACTCTCTCACTCATCGCTGTAACTAAAAAAGTACTAAGCCTACGAAACTGAAATTTTGTAGAGTCAAAGGTCTTATGTCGTAGATGTGCAATAAGAAGGGATTTTGAAAAATTCTTAGTAAATAGAAGATGGCAGCCCTTTTAGTGCCAAAAATATTAAATGCCAAACACTGCGTTTCTCTAATTGGACTGTAACGGCTAAATGAACGGTTCTACAGCAAAACTAACACCATTTTCTGTGCCTGATTTGAGAAGATCTACAACCTTGGCCCTATGATTTTTTGCTCTATCTCAACTCCTTCATCCTTAGATAGAGCTATATTTTCAATCTGTGCGTGTAAATCAAATTGGTTAATTTACGCCCTCTAAGAGTAGACTTATAGTTTTTTTAGACTGTGAACTTTTGTTATCTAGAAGAACATACTGTATTTAATGTGAAAATATACAATATAATCTGAACATATGTAAAGCCAGGTTATAGAACATAGCTAAACATGGCTAGACGATATTTCACTGATTCAGATTCAATTACCGTTATTTGCGCCTTCTAAAAGTAGACTTACAGATTTTTCTAGACTATGAAACTTTGTTATCTGGGAGAAGCAACTGTTTTCAATCGGAAAATTAACAATTTAGTTTTAAAGCATGTACAGCCAGATCATAGGACATGCTAAACAAGACGAGAAACACAATATTTTATTGATTCAGAGTCAAATTTTGTGCCCTCTAAAAGTAGACTTCCAGATTTCTGTAGACTTTGAAACCTTTTTACCTAAGAGAACGAACTGATTTTAATCGGAAAATTTACAATTTAATTTGACCAAATGCATAGCCAGTTAACAGGACATGGCTAAATATGGCAAGAAAACCGATATTTCACTGATTTAGAGCCAACTACAATAATTAGTGCTCTCTAAAAGTAGACTTCCAGATTTGTCTAGACTTTGACACTTTTTTATCTAAGAGATATTTAAATCGGACAATAAACTGATTTAAATCGGACAATTTTAAATTCAATATATACGTATAAAAGGCAAATGCCGCTTACTCACTCACTCATCGCTGTAACTAAAAAAGTACTAAACCTACGAAACTGAAATTTTGTAGAGTTAAAGGTCTTATGTTGTAGATGCAATAAGAAGGGATTTTGAAAAATTCTTAGTAAATAGAAGATGACAGCCTTTTTAGTAACAAAAATATTAAATGCCAAACACTGCGTTTCTCTAATTGGACTGTAACGGCTAAATGAACGGTTCTACAGCAAAACTAACACCATTTTCTGTGCCTGATTTGAGAAGATCTACAACCTTGGCCCTATGATTTTTTGCTCTATCTCAACTCCTTCATCCTTAAGTAGAGCTAGAATTTCATTTTGTGCGTGTAAATTAAAATTGTAAATCACTATTTCTCCAAAACTATACGTCCAATTGACTTTAAATGTTGTACATAGGTTTATCTTGGCCCCTAGAGGCTCATTAAGAAAACATTTTGCTCTCAGACGCCAGGACTCCGCCCCGCTGGCCTCCGAAATTCCTACGGTATTATTATGGAGCAATATTATTTGATTGATTTATTTGATTAACAGCTGTTAAATAAAAACAATTGAATAAAATCGTGGTAGGCTAAATTTTTTTAAATTAAAAATAATTGAGTACAGTAGTAAATTACTGTTCTAATTGGACATTAGATTAATTAATTGTTTTTTCAAAGTATTTAGTTTGATTTACTTTAAGTTATTTTTGAATGTTTACGAGTTTTTTAGAATTTTTACTTATATTTTGATTGCAAGTCTCCAAACTCAATATTATGACCGGCGAAGCGTGCGGGTACAGCTAGTCATTCATAAAATATGTCCAGATCTAATGGGTTAGTCGTAATTTGATTGATTCCCAGAACTGAGGCTAATATACCTTACATTGGAGATATTCTACACCAGGTCAGAAACTTCATCTAGGAAGTGCTGGGCTCATATTAATTATCACTCGACGAAAATACTACTCTAGTTTCATGCTGAGCTTCAAGATTTCATTTGCTACCTAGTATAATGGAGAAACGTTGCTGGTTTCGGATATCTTAGGTCAAGAACACAATAAAATACGAAATTTAAATACAGCCACTCCCAATAGTTGATTATGGTGTGGATTTATTACAACGTATTTTGTTGAACGAGGTTTCTCTTGATCTTGTCTAAAAACACGTCTATGGTCGCACGTTGCACGCTTGCTATTAACAATAACTATTTTATAAAACTCCGTCATACATTCAGAGACATAGGAAGATTCTATTGCAATACATGGAGATTCATTCTGATATGAGAAATATACTATTGCAGTGAATACAGTATTTAAATGATGACTCACTGCACACACGTACTTCAGTGGTTCACCCTCAAATAAACCCTACTAATCCTGCCAACAGTAAACGTAAACAGTACAAGTAAACGTCACACAACACAAATTTATTACAATATAAGCACAAATATATTACAATACAAGTACAAAATGCACGAATATTATGGTGATCGATTTCGGTGAACCACGCTCACCTTTCTCAGACCAGAGGGATTCACAAAAGATCACTGCACGTGTATGGGTGGGCTGGTGTGTCAGTACCACTTTACATGTATGGTTGGGTGGGTGTTTCAATAAAACTTAACGTGTATGGGTGGGCTGGTGTGTCAATACCACTGCACGTGTATGGGTGGGCTGGTGTGTCAATACCACTGCACGTGTATGGGTGGGCTGGTGTGTCAGTACCACTGCACGTGTATGAGTGGGCTGGTGTGTCAACACTACTGCACGTGTATGAGTGTGCTGGTGTGTTAATACTACTGCACGTGTATGGGTGGACTGGTGTGTCAGTACCGCTTCACGCGTATGGGTGGGCTGGTGTGTCAGTACCACTGCACGTTTATGAGTGGGCTGTTGTGTCAATACTACTGCACGTGTATGAGTGTGCTGGTGTGTCAATACTACTGCACGTGTATGGGTGTGCTGGTGTGTTAATACTACTGCACGTGTATGGGTGGACTGGTGTGTCAGTACCACTTCACGCGTATGGGTGGGCTGGTGTGTCAGTACCACTGCACGTGTATGAGTGGGCTGGTGTGTCAATACTACTGCACGTGTATGAGTGTGCTGGTGTGTCAATACTACTGCACATGTATGGGTGGACTGGTGTGTCAGTACCACTTCATGCGTATGGGTGGGCTGGTGTGTCAGTACCACTGCACGTTATGAGTGGGCTGTTTTGTCAATACTACTGCACGTGTATGAGTGTGCTGGTGTGTCAATACTACTGCACGTGTATGGGTGTGCTGGTGTGTTAATACTACTGCACGTGTATGGGTGGACTGGTGTGTCAGTACCACTTCACACGTATGGGTGGGCTGGTGTGTCAGTACCACTGCACGTGTATGAGTGGGCTGGTGTGTCAATACTACTGCACGTGTATGAGTGGGTATGTACCACTTAATATATAATAAGCTGTGATGAAGTTCTACTTAAGAAAACGATATTTGAACAAATTAATTATTTCTTAAGTTAAGTTACTACAAAATTTGTCTTAAATTTCATCAATATAGAATCTTCCCTGATAATTAAACGACCATTAACTTTAAACATAAAACTGTGGATAAAACTGCAGCCCCACATCGAGGAAGCGACAACAATAATTTAAGATTGTAATATTTATTTAAAAGTAAAATAAACAATACACGTTTATTACATTATAGTTAAAATATACATAATTATATAAATTAATTTACATAAATTTCCTCAAAACTCATATATGAATGAAACAAGAAATTCGAATCAACTGAAAATTATACAATGTAAATACTCCACAACACAAAAAAAATCATGAATTTATAGCTATTAGATTATATAATAAATTTCCTTTTAATTTAAGAATTGTAGGAGGGAAACAATTTAAAAAAATTATATGCAACTATTTACTAGAATAATGTTTATACAAAATTGAAGGTTTTTTTTAAAATTCAAATGTAATTTATATGTACATTTTACTCAACATTATATTTATTATATTATACTGCTATATATTATATACTGTAATACCTCATTTGAGGTTTGATGTAATAAAGATTATTATCATTATTATATTAGGCCTAATGGGAGTCAAATTATAAAATTTGGCAGTTAAGGCATGAATGTAACTAATATAATACAACGAATTTAATTCAGGGAAGCTCAAAATATCATGAAATAGGTCAGCAGAATTCACTTTTATTGAATGACATTTGAATTGGTCCGTTTATTTTTTTACACCTTTAATGTACTTATATAATTTTATTTATTATATAAAATACAGACGGTAGGCGTCCGTTTACCTAAACGTTACACCTATGTCCTCCCCGTTAATGGACGTTAATTTTAATGTTGATTTTTATAAATAGTTGTATTATACATAGTCAATAATGAAATTAGTAAATAAATCACTCTGGAAGTAATCAGGATCAGTTTCAGACATCTAGCAACTGTAATAAGATTTAATACGATCGCAGAGTCGGTATACACAATGCAAACATTGCTGGGTAAAATGTTTCTGACGAATGACCAGCATGTAACAACCCGGTTGTTCACCCCCCAATTCCCCCATCTGCTGCCTTCCCCCCTGTTCAGCAGTCTCATTTTCTCCATCGCGGATCAAAACGCCGCCCAGAGGAGCAACCAATTAGGTTTTTTTGACGATCTGTGCTTGACCTCAAAGATCAAAACTCCTATACCCAACACGTACTTCGGCAGTCCATCTTCCAGTACTAATCCTGCCTCACTGCCAACACGTACTTCAGCGGGCCACCCGCAGTCCCGAACTGCCCACATGTACTTCGGAGATCCACCCTCCAGGACCAATCTTCCCTAACTGCTTACACATACTTCGGCGGTCCACCCTTCAGCACTAATCCGGCCTCGGTGCCAACATGTACGACGGTGGTAAACCCTCTGCCTCACTGCCAACACGTAGTTCAGCGGGCCACCCTCCAGTACCTGACTGCCAACACGTACTTCGGCTATACACTCTCCAGGACCTATCCTTTCTAACTGCCAATACGTACTTCGGAATCAACCCTCCAATAGGCCCTACCAATCCTTCTTCACTGCCAACAAATACTTTGGTGGTCCAACCTCCAGCACAAATCCTGCCTCACTGCTAACACGTACTTCGGTGGTCTACCCTCCAATAGACCCTACCAATACTGCCTAGCTGTCAAAACGTACTTTGGCGGTCCACCCTCCAATAAGCCCTACCAATCCTTCTTCACTGCCAGCAAATACTTTGGTGGTCCAACCTCCAATTTTTAACTAATAAATGTATTGTTTACTTTCACAATTAATTATATAGTGTTTAAACCAAGACACAGTGTGTAAGACTTACTAGATGGAAATGTTACGAAGTCACAGACAATATGCAATGAGATAAATTATTTACTGACAAATAAAATACATATACTACTAGCCTTATGTTTGTTGTTACTACTACAGGCTGCCAACTACCAATCCTTCTTCACTGCCAACAAATACTTTGGTGGTCCAACCTCCAATAGGCCCTACCAATCCTTCTTCACTGCCAACAAATACTTTGGTAGTCCAACCTCCAATAGGCCCTACCAATCCTTCTTCACTGCCGGCAAATATTTTGGTGGTCCAACCTCCAATAGGCCCTACCAATCCTTCTTCACTGCCAACAAATACTTTGGCGGTCCACCCTCCAATAGGCCCTACCAATCCTTCTTCACTGCCAACAAATACTTTGGTGGTCCAACCTCCAGCACAAATCCTGCCTCACTGCTAACACGTACTTCGGTGGTCTACCCTCCAATAGACCCTACCAATACTGCCTAGATGTCAAAACATACTTTGGCGGTCCACCCTCCAATAGGTCCTACCATTCCTTCCTCACTGCCAACAAATACTTCGGTGGTCCAACCTCCAGCACTAATCCTGCCTCACTGCTAACACGTACTTCGGTGGTCTACCCTCCAATAGACCCTACCAATCCAGCCTCAATGCCTACACGTACTTACCTTTCATATAGATATTCAAGAAAGTTACAATATTCGAGGAATTTATCACATTGTCAACTGAAATCGAAGCAATCCTTTACCCAAGACCCATCTCTCAACTCTCGTCTTATCCGTCAGAAATTGACTATCTTACACCAGGGCATTTTCTCATTGGCAGACTTCTGTTAGCTGTACCTGAACACGACTGGATAAACACGCCAACTAACCGCCTTTCTAGGTGCAATCTATGACGCAAAGTTTGTGGACACGATGGAGCCAAGCATATTTAAATACCCTACAACAAAGAATGAAATGGAAAACTACTCAAAACAATGATAATATGGGAGACTTTGTGCTAATTCACAATTCAAATTTACTACCTTTATCCTGGAAGATGCGACGTATCTCAGAGACCTGTCCTGGCTCTGACGATCTGGTACGTGTGGTGAAACTCAAAACATCAAGAGGAATTCTGTCCAGACCAATAACAAAAATATCTCTTTTGCCTATTGAAGACTTATAACATTGACTACTTATCTGTTTCTCCGTCCTGTGTTTTTCATGTTAAACCACTTAATTTTCACAGATGGGGGATTGTTTAATGTTTACTGTTTATTATTTCAACATATGAGTTATGATTTTAATTTATTTTTTAAGTACTTCGGCGATCCACCCTTCAGTACTGATTTGCCTCACTACCAACACGTATTTTGGTAGTCCAATCTCCTATACTCACCCTGCCTCACTACCAACACATACTTCATCGACACACACTCCATTGACTAATCCTGCCTCACTGCCAACACGTAGGCCTACTTGGGATCCACTCTCAAGTACGTATCCTGTCGTACTGCCAACACGTACTTTGGTAGCCCACCCTCCAGTGACTAATCCTGCCTCACTTCCAAATCGTAGGCCTACTTCGGTGATCCACCCTCAAGTACGTATCCTGTCTTACTGCCAACACGTACTTTGGTAGCCCACCCTCCAGTGACTAATCCTGCCTCACTTCCAAATCGTAGGCCTACTTCGGTGATCCACTCTCAAGTACGTATCCTGTCTTACTGCCAACACGTACTTTGGCAGCCCACCCTCCAGTGACTAATCCTGCCTCACTTCCAAATCGTAGGCCTACTTCGGTGATCCACCCTCAAGTACGTATCCTGTCTTACTTTGGCAGCTCATCCTCCAGTGACTAATCCAGCCTCACTGCCCAACACATACTTCGGTGATCCACCTTCCAGTACTTATCCTGCCTCCCTGCCAACACGTAGGCCTACTTCGGTAGTCCACCATCCCTCTCTACAATTAAATATGAAAATTGAATTTTTGCTTATATCAAGTTTGGTAAAAACCTCATTAACTCGTAGTTATTAAGAGTTTGTTAGCTTCCAGTTCCTTTAAAATTCCCTTTAAACCATGTAGGTTATTTGATGGATTAAATTTGCAAGTATATATATATATATTCCTTATTTACAGTTAATCAATAGACTGCAGATAGTCACGATCAAGCAATAATCACGAGTGATTAAATTCAGCATCGATTAATTCCCGTAGATTGCAAATTGCGATATGACAGGTTTTTAAACGGTTCGGAAATGTGGATCGGAGATGAGACGGCGGTGAGAGCGGACACTGGCGATGCCGAAGGCGGGAGGAGTATTTGCCGAAAAGTTGTTCCTGTAACAAGATGCTGCTGCCTCAAACGCTAAATATGCGATAATTGCAGGGAATGTGGTCACGTGACCGCAGCATCGGTGGTAGTTCTCGGGGCGCTCAACAGGTAGCGCCGGCTGTACCAACACTAACCACCTGTCCGTGCTCCGAAACACTTTTTGTATTGGATGTATGATATTTAACTATTTATATATTTTATCTTAAGACGCCGATCGTCACGATGTGGATTTCGAATAAGTATATATGAGCGAATGTAAAAGAATTAAATGGAATGTAGTAAATTTTACAAACTAAGGCTGACAATTCCTTACAAATTATCCCGGAATTTTGAACGATCTCTTTCAAAATGTGTTAGTAAAGTAAGTCAAGAAGTACATTTTAGTGCTCTTTGATGATAAAATATCAGAAAATATTGCTTTTTCTAGACAACCGATCGCTAACACGTTAAATATTAGGCTAATTGTGTAATACTAACACATTAGATGTGTAACAACATGGATATAGTCTCGTTGTAATAATTCATACGTATATACACATCATTACACTATTCTATCGATATTGTAATATTTCCTGCTGCAATCTGCCGTCAGATTTGATCTAAACATAGTAAAGTAAACTTGTTGTTTGAAAGTTATTTATTAGCATTGGATTGTTCATGATATGTAGATAATATTTGGAGATTTCCAATGCTTGAGTGTTTAAGAAACAAACACAACGTTTCTACAGGAATAACAAACTCCTGCCGTTTTCAGGTATACTTACTAACTTAGCCTACACCTAAATTTTTTTTTTCACCCATACTAAATCAGAAAAGACTTAACACTAATTGCTAGATACTAAAGATTACTGTTGAAAGTCAAATCAAAAGTTCTTAAAAAAACTATCACACATAACATAATTATACAAAATATAATACACAAATACACAATATGAAATAAAAAAGAAATGCAAACTATGAAATCAGTCAACAAAACACAGAGCAAGTTATTAAATAGACCAAATACTCAATGATTTTTTTAGATGTAGGCTAAGTTAGTAAGTACACCTAAGACGGCAGGAGTTTGTTATATGAGTCTGAATTATCCAAAATAATGATCCCCTAAAAATTGTATAAATTTGTTTATTTCTTAAAATTATGTAAAAACATAAATTATTCGAATTTCTGACTAAAAAAGTACGACTCTAGCAAGATGCATGTTTATTTTATTTTATTATTATTATTATTATTATTTTTTTTTTTTTTAATGTAAAATAGGGTGTTCCGCAACTCTCTGGAACATTTCATCAAAAATTGTTCCTTAGGTCCAATGTAAACGTGTGTCTACGGTGACTAGGTTACCGTATATTTATCTGCATGTTTTTTTAACAAATTATTTTACAACTCCAGAAATATTTAACACAGAAACTTTAAGTGTAGGATCTGATAGGACAATTAATTTTCTGTTTCACCCCACCCCATCCACCAATGCTTAAATGTAACATTTAGGCCTACGTAATCTCTGACGCCACTACAAAAATGACCAAGATCTCCATCATGTTGTAACCGCATATAATTCCTAATATGAAGTGACATACCTCTTAGTAATTCAGGGAGAATGTTTCTGAGAAAGACAAGATACACGAGGGCGTTAATTCTGTTAGGAAAATGTAAGGTCATATTAGAAGATTTCGTAGGGTCATATTAGAAGATTTCCAAAATCTTTTACCTTAAGAGTCTGCAGAGGCTGTCGGCAATGTTGGTTTTAATCCCATAAGAACATTGTTATTTTCGAACCGGACATACGATCACACATATCCAAAATTAACAGTTATTTTTAAACGGATTTTTTTCTAATAAATTGCATTCGATCAAGCTTGAAATTACACGTTATAATTGCTTTGCTAATTCCTAATTAGTTTTATAGGAAAAATATAACAAATATTTCGTTTGACTTTTTTTGCCTTTTTCAAAACTAGGCGTATGTATTCAAAATATCAAAAGCAAATCCAATGTGCAATTATAATGTTTAAAATGACACCTCATACAACTTTTGCTCATTAAGTAACGAATACATATGGATTCGTAAGTAACATTGTTCTTATGGGATTTAAACCAACATGGCCGACAGCCTCTGCAGACTCACGTTGAATTGTACATAAATTCTCGAAAGACCTCACAAATGTTGGGTCTACTTTATAAAATGTGATTCCCAATAGATAAGAATAAACTGTTAATAGTTTTTATAATCCTTACTTATTTATGTAAATATTTGATGTAAATATGTGATTCAAAATTACATTTATCAGGAGAACAATCATTATATACAATTATATGCTTTACCTATAATCCCTGGAAAGCTCACACATTCATAAATACAATTAATACAAATTAAACTATTTTTAAGTTAGCTTGATAGGTTTAAAATATTAGAAAAATACAGAAAACAGAATATGTATATTGCAGATACGTATCACAATTTTATTTTCTTAAAATAAATATTGATAAATTTACACTAATTTTGTTATTAATTACAGTTTTAGTAAATAACTAGATTATTAATTTTGACAAAAATAAAATTGAATATAATAACAGTAATATTTACAGTAAATGTCAGGTTGAAATTATTTTTGGATTTATTCACATTACAGCAATGTCAGTTATGTAACACAAAGTAAACAGCCACAGTGTTTTTCCAAATTACGTCGCCGGAATCATGTTTGCCGTGCATTTTCCCGCTGCGACACTTGACATTCTCTGGCTGCACTAACAAGGAAAACTCCCTGTTCGCTTTTGTTTGCTACGAACTGCGTAGTCTGTTCGGCAGTTCGTTAGTGTGAGATACAACACGTGTTTTCACCCTTCTATTAGTTGAATGCGTCTCGTTACTGTTTGTGTGTCATGTGAAAAGCGAAATTGAGATTGTTGGGATTTAAATAATTTGTAAAGAATGCAAGACATTCGTTGAATAGCCTCTTGGTTCTTATTCAGTGAATTTAAAAGTTGATCGGTGTTAAGTTAGTTATTTCAAAATATTTAACTAAGTTCCTTTCAACCTGATGTTCTGTGGTTGGATAAATCTGCCAGATTTGCATTTTTTAATTTGGACTTAAGAGGCTATTCTACTCCACCAAAATCCCCCAAAATTATGGGTTTCTATTTCAATGATTCGGTCCGTAATTATTTATCTATCTTATCCCTACACTAGTGTCATTTGATAGATAAAGAACTGTTCTAGAGGACCATAAGTTGATTTTTTAAGTATGAGTTTTTATATCTTGATTATTTTATGGGGTTTTACGTTTAAATATGTATGGGATGTTTACAATTAAATATGTGAAATTTTAAATTTAATTCTTGACGATTTTAAAATGGAAAAAATCACAGTATCAACTAATGGTTCACAAGATAAGGGACCTTTAAAACAGTGTCCAGTATAAAGAGAACAGCATGTTTTAGCCCGATGACGATAAGCTTGTATGTATACTAAAAGGCTGTTGACTTCCCAGCGGCTGCTCGGCAGTTTGGGACGTATGTTTATGAGTAACTTAGTTTAAACAATGACAATCCTTACTTACAGATATGACAAAGCATTTTATTTGTATTTTAGTAAAATAATATATTTGTGTTGAGGTACATTTGTTTGCCATTTTTTATTCATTGTTATTGGCATTCAACTATAGGCATTCTTTGGTGAATATCCATCGTTTTGTAACTAACCGTTGGTTAAAATGCCTGTCTTTACCGACAAGGAAATCTAGTGGCTCGTGAAATGACTAGCTGATTATACGTTTATGTTATAAGACACAGGCATTTTGGTGAGATATCTGAAGGTGTACGTGTGATATTTTCCAATTTTAACATCATTAAATTATATCCCAATTTAGAGCCAGTTCATGAGTCTATTTTGGAAGTTCAATAATCACTGAAATGTATGATAACCTCTGCTAGGCCTGACTTCTAAGATAAGGGTTGTGCACAGAAAGCTTGTTGATGTCTTCAAAAGTGTTTGATACCACGCCCATCCAAACTGGCCCAAACTAAGTTCGGCAGTTCGTTAAAACTCATCACAGGTGGTGAACGCGAGTCGGTTGTGGCGTGCCGTGTCTGGAGAAGAGGAATGTCGCCCCTGGAGCTGGAGCGACGGAGGCTGGAGGACGTGTGAAGGCATTCAGGCCGTTGAATAGACAATGCCAAATGTCCGATAAAGAGACAGTGCGGGAGATAGCTTTGTGTCTGGCCGTGTAGGGCTGACGTTCACATATGTTATTTGCCTAATACAGGTGAGCGAGTGTACGAACTCGTGGTCTTCTTGTTGGCTGGGTGGGAGCGATGGCAACAGCCTCGTCCTCCAGGATCCAGACGTCTGGGTAATACCAGATATACAGGCAGAAACTGTATACTATGGTTCCATCTTCACAGAAAATCACTACAACAATGAGATACTTTCACTTCATAAAGTTAGGGTGGCCGATCCCCCGGAAAGACGATAGCCTAGTAGTTGACAAACGCCGATCGTAGAGATACAGGCGAATATGAGGGCTGAATGAGTGTAGATGAACGAGTGTAGTCATTGTTACTAACTAAGGAGATGAACGAGTGTAGTTATTGTTACTAACTAAGGAGATGAACGAGTGTAGTTATTGTTACTGACTAAGGTCATCTGTTCTTCAGAAATAGCTTTATTTATTAATATCCCAACTGCCAAGGCGACTAAGAGAATCAGAACCACGTTGTATTGGTTTGATTTTCCGCTAACTGACAAGCCTGAGACTAAGTTCTCGTCTCTACACAACATCTGAACCTTGACAACATGTACACCCCAGACTTCTCTAGTGGTGTCCACGTCGATGGCAACCAGTGAGCGGACGCCGTGTTGGTATTAGGAGACAGAGTATAGGACCTATCGCCTATGATCTCCTTAACACTTTTTCCTCAAGTAGCTGGGTTACAGCACTATACCACTAGTGCCAACTATTTTTATTTTAACCACTAGTGTCATATATTTAATTGTTAAGATATTATAAAAATACGTAATTTTTTTACAAAAATTGCCTTAAGGTCCACTAAAATAGTTCTTCCCTATCAAATGTAGGGATACAGTTGTTATTACGGACTTCGGTCCTTGAAATAGAAACCCATGTTTTGTGAGGCAAATGGCCTTCTTAAAGTACGTATGTTTGACATTATGTACAACTTGAAGCTGATAAACTGCTATTCTAATACTGGAAGCTGTCAGAAATCGGTTTAATAATTGAATTTTGCTTATTCATGAACTAGTTGGCAGTTTTTTATAAGCACTTGGTAAAACACTCTTGAGTTGAGTCTGTGTTAAACAGCAGAAGCACTGGAAAATACTCTCGAATAACCATTCTAAGTGAATTTTGAGAGAAATGTAAAGTTAAAATTGATTGGACTGAGTAGGCAAGAGTAGAATAAGTGGTATATTTCATGGCCGATTTTTTTTCTATCTGGGACATTCGGGTCCCAAGTCGTTGTGTAGAAAAGTGGTAACCATAAAAATATCTCTTCACGCTTTCTGGCTCAGTACAAGACAGGCAAAATGGAGAAAAGGTTAACAGTGTCCAAAGGATTTCACGGTTCTCGAAAAACCTGGGTTAAGACCAGTATATTTTGGCCGCCACGTTAAGATGAGAATTAAACCGTGTATATACCTTGGTTGAGATCTTATTCCTCAAACTTACTGAAACGCTTTAGTCTTGCTTCAGTATTCCGCAAAATCTTTTGGAAGGAACTCAGAACCATAACCCAACTCTTGAGCTTTGAGGACACTGGACCTTAGTTTATTTTTTGCCTTTAAGTTCTTGGTATTTTTAGTAATTTCAAATTAGCATTATGACAGATGTCACTGATGATTTATTTTAATACTTAAAATAAAAAGATACAGAAAAGTTTGCTTTAAGTGCACATTGGCATCATAACTTGACTAGAATTACTTCTTTTTTTATAACTAAAAAAAATTCTGAACTTCAAGAAGAAATTAGTTATATGTCACATGTAAACTTAATTTAACTCTTCGTTTAAGAATAAGAGTTAAACTAACTTTTATTTATATAAATGTTTTGTTTGATTGCTAAAAATTACTGCTTCATGTCACTTTAAATGAAACGAGTTTTTGTAATTTGCGGTAAAATAATTCTAGTTTAAAATGAATTAATAATTCTCCCTCTTCAGTTAAATCATATCAAAAGATCAATCGAAATTCAACATATGTGTTATTTCCAAACATGATATTGGAAGTCGGCATGATCGATAGTTGTTAAATAATAACATTTCAACAATATCGATTGTTGTTTAGTTCTTCCACCGTCACACACTAATGTAAGGAGTGGTGAAAATTGAAATTGACATTTTTGCTAGACAGATTGCCTTTATAACAATCGGAGAGAAAATATCAGAAGAAAGTGACCTTTTGAAGAAAGTGGTGTGTCAATCGATGATAGATGGTTGCATACGTCGATATTAAATCTAATAGCTGCGCTAACATTAATCATTTGCAGTTCATCAATGGATGAAGCGGGTTTATAGCGTGATTAAGTGTTTGTCCGGTCAATGAACAATCCCAGGGAATTTCTACACACTTGAAATATTAGCTCCTACATCGATGATTGAATCCTATTGTTTGTTCAAGTATTTGTTAATGGTGATTTATGTTCAATGCAATGAAGAATTAATTACCTTGAAGAATAATGTTCGTATTTAAGGATACATTTATAAATATTTTTGACAATTTATTGGTTGGAAAGATTCTTTGAAATTCTCGTGGAACATATTTTTTCATATAAATACCACACATTTTTGCAAGGGCATAATTTGAAACTTTTTTACTGTAAAACTGTCATGCGTAGTAGCTTAAATGTTCCTGAATTGCATTGTTAGCTGTTGCAAAGGTAAACTGATAAAATTGTATTTTAAGATGCATAGAAACCCTCCTAAATACATAGAAACCATCCTGAAAATACAATGTCTGATTTATTGTTCTTCATATTACCTATTAATAAATTATAATACACTTGTCGCCTTTTTTCGCTGTGTTATGTAAGATGCAGGATTTAGATACCCTCTCTAGTCTGAGTAAGTAGCCCTCCCAAAGTTAGAGTGATCGATTACATTGTTGTCTTGCTCGATTTAGATACCCTCTCTAGTCTGAGTAAGTAGCCCTCCCAAAGTTAGAGTGATCGATTACATTGTTGTCTTGCTCGATTTAGATACCCTCTCTATAGTCCGAATAAAATAACTTTGGTACTGGCGGAACGGCCTCGCGCCACTGGTCTGAAATGACAAAACTCTGAGCTTTAATTTGCTGTCAAATGTAAAATAAGTAAGCAATAATTTTCAAACTAATTGTATAGTGTACACCATTTTATATTCTTTAAGGAAAAATTATGCTGGAGATTTTTCTAGAGCTAATTTGCTTTTTAAAGTGATATTTGTATTTAAAAACACGTTTTTATGAGTGAAATTACGCGTGAGTTGTCTTTAACCTGTTACTGTTGCGAGAATAATAATAATGAAATAATGTCTTGTGGATGGATGACAGTTTGATTCATTGTGATTATTTTGGTATAAGTCTCATTTAATAATTCAAACAGGTTAGTGAGAAATTAATTTTTTTGTAAACCTTTGCAAACTCGGTAATGACAAACGCTAGACAAAATCTGTTTAAACCTAAATTAATTGTGTTATTTAAGTGACACTTAAATCTTACTCTCGTATTAAATAGAATTTTCTTGAACTAGGAAGAAAGATTCAGGAGTTTTCAAAACTAGATTGTCAACAAGGCGGCGGTGATACCACACGCACAATGTACAGTCACTGGCTCAGCTATGGCCTCTTCCAATGCAAACAAATCTTGTCAATTACCAATAGAACATTACCTAAAATTTGAAAGAGCCTAAATATTAGAATTGCAATAAACACTGATAATTATATGTACACTGAATCCTATAGCATTATTGTCATATCTAAATAAAAAAATTGTAATATCACTAAAACTAAATAACTGTAATCAAAATAAACTAGTGGTTATACCTATAGTAAGCACTGTTAAATCGATAAAGAAATGAACACGAACACACCTCAAAGTCAAAAGTCAACTAACTTACCTTATTTATTACTGGAGAAACATTTCTTATCTGAAAATATCGTCGATCGGAATTCGTTTTACGCTTGGGCTGAATATTCAGTCTACACTTTCCCTTGAGCAGAGTATACCTTACGCGTCCGACACAGCCTCGATGTAAACGAACTATGAGTTTACTTCATCAACTCTTCATTATTTTTCCACATGTTTTATTAGTACCACAGTATTATTTTAGTAATACATAAATAACACAGTAAATGTTTGCTCAAAGAAATTTTGTCTAGCGTTTTTCGTTTCAGAGTTTGCAAGGGTTTACAAAAAAATTAATTTCTCATTAACCTGTTAAAATTACTAAATGAGACTTATACCAAACTAATCACAATAAATCAAACTGTCATCCATCCACAAGAAATTATTTTATTATTATTATTCTCTCAACAGTGACAGGTTAAAGACGACTCACGCGCAATTTCACTCATAAAAACGTGTTTTTAAATACAAATATCACTTTAAAAAGCAAATTAGCTCTAGAAAAATCTCCAGCATAATTTTTCCTTAAAGAATATAAAATGGTGTACACTATACAATTAGTTTGAAAATTATTGCTTACTTATTTTACATTTGACAGCAAGTTAAAGCTCAGAGTTTTGTCATTTCAGACCAGTGGCGTGAGGCCGTTCCGCCAGTACCAAAGTTATTTTATTCGAATTATAGTCTGAGTAAGTAGCCCTCCCAAAATTAGAGTGATCGATTACATTGTTGTCTTGCTCGATTTAGATACCCTCTCTAGTCTGAGTAAGTAGCCCTCCCAAAGTTAGAGTGATCGATTACATTGTTGTCTTGCTCGATTTAGATACCCTCTCTAGTCTGAGTAAGTAGCCCTCCCAAAGTTAGAGTGATCGATTACATTGTTGTCTTGCTCGATTTAGATACGCTCTCTAGTCTGAGTAAGTAGCCCTCCCAAAGTTAGAGTGATCGATTACATTGTTGTCTTGCTCGATTTAGATACCCTCTCTAGTCTGAGTAAGTAGCCCTCCCAAAGTTAGAGTGATCGATTACATTGTTGTCTTGCTCGATTTAGATACCCTCTCTAGTCTGAGTAAGTAGCCCTCCCAAAGTTAGAGTGATCGATTACATTGTTGTCTTGCTCGATTTAGATACCCTCTCTAGTCTGAGTAAGTAGCCCTCCCAAAGTTAGAGTGATCGATTACATTGTTGTCTTGCTCGATTTAGATACCCTCTCTAGTCTGAGTAAGTAGCCCTCCCAAAGTTAGAGTGATCGATTACATTGTTGTCTTGCTCGATTTAGATACCCTCTCTAGTCTGAGTAAGTAGCCCTCCCAAAGTTAGAGTGATCGATTACATTGTTGTCTTGCTCGATTTAGATACCCTCTCTAGTCTGAGTAAGTAGCCCTCCCAAAGTTAGAGTGATCGATTACATTGTTGTCTTGCTCGATTTAGATACCCTCTCTAGTCTGAGTAAGTAGCCCTCCCAAAGTTAGAGTGATCGATTACATTGTTGTCTTGCTCGATTTAGATACCCTCTCTAGTCTGAGTAAGTAGCCCTCCCAAAGTTAGAGTGATCGATTACATTGTTGTCTTGCTCGATTTAGATACCCTCTCTAGTCTGAGTAAGTAGCCCTCCCAAAGTTAAGAGTGATCGATTACATTGTTGTCTTGCTCGATTTAGATACCCTCTCTAGTCTGAGTAAGTAGCCCTCCCAAAGTTAGAGTGATCGATTACATTGTTGTCTTGCTCGATTTAGATACCCTCTCTAGTCTGATTAAGTAGCCCTCCCAAAGTTAGAGTGATCGATTACATTGTTGTCTTGCTCGATTTAGATACCCTCTCTAGTCTGAGTAAGTAGCCCTCCCAAAGTTAAGAGTGATCGATTACATTGTTGTCTTGCTCGATTTAGATACCCTCTCTAGTCTGAGTAGGCCTAAGTAGCCCTCCCAAAGTTAGAGTGATCGATTACATTATTGTCTTGCTCGATTTAGATACCCTCTCTAGTCTGAGTAGGCCTAAGTAGCCCTCCCAAAGTTAGAGTGATCGATTACATTATTGTCTTGCTCGATTTAGATACCCTCTCTAGTCTGAGTAAGTAGCCCTCCCAAAGTTAAGAGTGATCGATTACATTGTTGTCTTGCTCGATTTAGATACCCTCTCTAGTCTGAGTAAGTAGCCCTCCCAAAGTTAAGAGTGATCGATTACATTGTTGTCTTGCTCGATTTAGATACCCTCTCTAGTCTGAGTAAGTAGCCCTCCCAAAGTTAAGAGTGATCGATTACATTGTTGTCTTGCTCGATTTATTATTCAGTCGCAATATTTAAATTAATAAGTAAAACTATTGCCTTAATTTATTTATTTCGTAACATGCATATACTTTTGGAAGAGAGCACAGATACGCTAATTTGTATAGCTTTGAATTATATGTTCTTAAAGCAACAGTAATCATATATTATAGAAAAATAGAGGATAAGAGTTCTTTTATCTAAATACCTCATAGAACCAGTTTAGCTACATTTAATATACTCTTAAATAAACGTTTTGAAGAGACGCAACGGACCTTACAGACTTTAATTTTAAAGTACAGTACATTACGGATTAAAAAAACATATATAGCACTCAAGAAACTAAAATTCGATCTAAAATTATCTAAAATTCGATCTGGACCTTCCCTACGGTTTTTGTGGTAGTTTCAAACAATTCATCTATTAATATAACTAACTCCTGAAGGTTATTGGATCTATGGATTTGGACTAGGTTTAATTAATATATAGAACACAAATTTCCAATTAAAAATAGTATCCTTAAATTAAAAATAGTATCCTTAAATTAAAATCCTATGACTAGTTTTAAAGATAACGATCTGAAACATGCTGATAATAATACACTAATCAAATTTTGAGAAGAGTGGAATTCTCTTTGGGAAACCACTCATAGGTTATCCAAGGTGAACGGAGCTTGGTTCCAATCCACTGATTGTAAACGTTCAGGACTTATTTATATTTAAAACTATAGGAAATCTCAAGATTCAAATTGTCAAAAGGAATAAAATTAGTTTTTGCTCATGAGACGTGTTATATTTTATTATTGATCAACGAGTTAAGGGACACAATGGAGGACAGTTTTCACTACTATCGTAAATTGTGTTTGAAATATAATTTAGAGAAGACAACAGGGTGTTGATAATTTGTGAAACAGCCAGAGTGAAGAGGACTGAAAGAAACTAGTTACCATGTGAAGAAGAAGAGGGTCAGTGGCTGAATGGCTTGACCTCCAGTCCACATGCGGTACAATGTCAATGTTGCGGACAGCTTTCTCCTATCACGGTAATAGGCTACTTTCATCTCAACCAAACAACTCTTATTCACCGGTCAACTAGAGGGTTCTCGCATATGTACTTGAAGACCGTAACTCATATTGCCCCGCAGATTGGATGTAGTTTCACAGTCAATCCCATTGTGATGACTACCTCACCCTACCATGGCTGTAGGATTGTCTTAGTTCATCCAAACATATAGTGTTCGCCGGTCAACTAGAGGGTTCTCGCGTATGTACTTGACGACCGTAACTAATATTGCCCCGCAGATTGGATGTAGTTTCACAGTCTGTCCCCTGGTGATGACTAGCTCACCCTACTATGGCTGTAGGACTGTCTTAGTTCATCCAAACATATAGTGTTCGCCGGTCAACTAGAGGGTTCTCGCGTATGTACTTGACGACCGTAACTAATATTGCCCCGCAGATTGGATGTAGTTTCACAGTCAATGCCCTGGTGATGACTAGCTCACCCTACCATGGATGTAGGATTGTCTTAGTTCTTCCAAACAGATAGTGTTCGCCGGTCAACTAGAGGGTTCTCGCGTATGTACTTGACGACTGTAACTAATATTGCCCCGCAGATTGGATGTAGTTTCACAATCAATCCCCTGGTGATGACTAGCTCACCTTACTATGGCTGTAGGATTGTCTTAGTTCATCCAAACATATAGTGTTCGCCGGTCAACTTGAGGGTTCTCGCGTATGTACTTGACGACTGTAACTAATATTGCCCCGCAGATTGGATGTAGTTTCACAATCAATCCCCTGGTGATGACTAGCTCACCCTACTATGGCTGTAGGATTGTCTTAGTTCATCCAAACATATAGTGTTCGCCGGTCAACTAGAGGGTTCTCGCGTATGTACTTGACCGTAACTCATATTGCCCCGCAGATTGGAAGTAGTTTCACAGTGAATTCCCTGGTAATGACTAGCTCATCCTACTATGGCTATGTGATTTTCTCAGTACATTCAAACATTCAAATGCTTATCGGACTAATATTAAGTTAACATTCATGTAATTTAAGATTGACGCTGCCAATAATGATTAAATATTAGCAATAAAGTACGTAAATTACGTTTTGGCAAGTATAGTTATTGTAGATGAATGGACGACTTATTAAGGTTAATTGTCCCTTATCATAGGCAATTTAAAGTCATCTTTCATTGCTACTTAAATTGATTACAATTTTCCATAGTTCGTTTCGTCGTAGTGATTCTAAAATACTTCCATTACTAAGGTTGTGACGGCCTGATTGGTCCCAACCGACACTCTATAAATGGACCATTAACGGTACTTCATTGTCAGATGGGTAGTGTTCATATTGCCATATTGATTGCCTAGTTTTCTCAATCAGCTCCGCTGCTGACTGATGCCCGCTTAAGTTTAGTCGCTTAGTTTAGTGGATGATTGTGCTGTATTTATAATTATGTGTCTGAAAATAATTGGAACCATTTGTCTGCCCGGGTTTGGATTTTTAATATTTTGTATTGAGTAATGTTTTATTCAATGTTGTTGTTTTTAAAACGTTCGTTTCTCGAATTAGAGTTTAAATTTGAAGAAATTATCTCTGCTATTATCTAGCCTTCAGTGTCAAGATGACATCATCATATAACTTTCCTAAACGCGTTAGATTTCCTCACTATATACCGAGTCTAAATACAGATAGCATATAATATGTAGCATCAATAATAAATTAATAAAATATTTAATTGGTGCATTTTATATTATATCGATAAATTTTGCAGTTTAAAATAGATAAATTGTGAAGAAGAAATGAAAAATCAAAATAATAAGTTCCGTTTTAGGAACCTGAGGCCTCTAAAAAAGAATCTCATAATCAAGGAATAGTGATGTAACCAAACTATCTTGGATTTTCAATATTTGTATGTGTTTAGCCTATATATTTCCAGGTGAAAGCTGGTTACTTATAACTATGTTGGATTGGACTTTGGCTTCCAAGTTAAAAAATAATTATTGACTTGGTTAGACTATTTTAAGTTTCAATTTTTCAACTTTCAATTTTTTTATATGTCTTTGTGTTGAGTTGCAAGAGTAATAAAATCTGCATATATGAATTTTCTGGTCTGTTGGTGGGAATGTCGGCAGTGTATAGCCTACATTGAATAAAAGAGGAACAAAAACAGATCCTTGTGGCAATCCGTTCTTGCAATTGAAACTGCTTTATTTTATCATGTTTTAAATTGTGCATGTCTATACAGTATTTTGAAAATGTATAATATACGATTGTAAATAAATAATATAGTATACATTATGATGTCAAAATATAGCCATGCACGATTTATACATTGTAAAATAAAGCAGTTTGAATGTGTGACGAGTATAATCCCCTTCAATTAAAAAATTTCGACTTTCATATTGAATTTGTCGGTAGCGTAGTTGGTTCAATCCCAGCATGTGCTAAAACTTCTCAGTTCGATCCCAATCAGAGTCAATACATTTTGAGAAGGATCAGCTGATAATCACCGGCTGTTCATTTGTCATTGGGCTATTAATTAATGACACTTTCTAAGGAATAGCCGGCCTTAGTTTGTAACAATGACTACATTCGCTCATCTACACTCATCACACTCATTCGAAATCCATATTCGCCCATATCTTGACGATCGGCGTCTTATGAATAAATAAATAAATAAGATATACTCATAAATTTGATCAAGACAAATCTAATTCCGTTAAAAAAATGTCTACTATTTCTGAGACAGCCATGGAAATGGCTGTAAAAGTCAATTTGAAACATCCGAATGTCGCAGAAACCCCGTTTTCACTCTAGAAGTTCAAGAAAGGATCGATTGGCAATTTCCTTGGCCGTGTTTAGATATTGGCGTATGTCAAAGTGAGCGAGGAAGTGCCGAGTAAAAGGCAGGATACCACAGCAGCCCACCAGCGGCAGTTCCTGTGTGTAGACCACATCCTCCCCTTGCTCATCCTGGTCCTGTGGTCCTTCCACTCCTCCTCGGATCCACCTCCAATGGGCACCGTACTGTTTGAATGGAATACTTGTTGTATTCCAGGTGTTGTATTCAGGTTCAGATATGATCTTATTATTCTCCTCTCGATTGATTTAGAGGAGAATAATAAGATCATATCTTAACCTCTTGCAGTTGCTAATGCATTTAATACATATTTCTTGAACGTTACTGAAAAAATAATAAACAGCAGTAAAAACCAAAAAATCTTGATTTGCTAGATTGCAAAGAATATTTTTCTAACCAACCATTACCAAAATCGATGTTTCTAGCTCCAGTATTAGAAAATGATATAGAAAAGGCAGTAAACCTTTTGAAAAATGGAATCTCACCGGGTCTTGATGGAGTAAACTTGACTGTAATCAAAAAACATTTTAAGGAAATTAGTTCTGTAATTTTGTATATAGTTAATCTAAGTTTTGAGACGGGCATTTTTCCTGAAAGGCTGAAGAACGCTATGGTAATTCCAATTTTTAAGAAAGGTGTAAGGGAGGCTTGTAATAATTACAGGCCAATATCTCTACTATCTTCCTTTGCAAAGATTATTGAAAGGATTATGAAACAGAAATTAGTTGACTTTCTGGAAAATAATAACATACTCAGTCCGAATCAATTTGGATTTAGAGGGGTTATTAATACGGAAGCAGCACTAGTAGAATTTATGGATAGATTATCAAAAGGTGTAAATGACGGAAAAAAGGTTAGTGGACTATTTCTAGATATAACAAAGGCTTTCGACACAGTGAACCATAGTATTTTGCTAGAAAAATTATATAATTGTGGGGTTAGGGGCATAGTACACAATTGGTTTAAAAGTTATTTAGAGAGGAGGATACAATGTGTTAAAGTCAATGGAGTAGTAAGTGGAATGGGGGAAATTAAACATGGTGTGCCTCAGGGGTCGGTATTAGGGGCTACTTTATTTTTAATATATATTAATGATTTGTGCAATGCTAAGTTAAATGCTAGTATAACTTCTTTCGCCGATGATACCGCGTTGTCCTATTCTGAAGATTCTTGGAATTTAATTGCTACTAAGATGAACCAGGATTTACTTTCAATTCAATGGTGGTTTTGTAAAAACGATATGGCCTTAAGCCCTGAAAAGACAAAATTTATCAATTTTTCTCTTAAAAAGGCTTATAAGCAGGAAAATAAAATTGTCTTAAAATGCATCAATTGTATAATTAGTGGTGGAGAATGTAATGATGATTGCTGTGAATTAAAGAATGTACCTAATGTGAAATATTTAGGAATTATATTAGATGAAAAGATAAATTGGAAAGATCACATAACAAATATCAAAAATAAAATAAATAATACAATCAGACTCTTGTATTACATTCGAAGTATATGTAGTGACAGTTTATTGAGATCATTGTATATTTCATTAGTTCATAGCAGATTAGAATACGGGGTTGTATGTTGGGGAGGTACATATTTCTCTAACCTAAAACCTATAATCACAATTCAGAAACATTTTATGAGAATAATGACAAAAAGTAATCGCTTCGAACATTCATTTCCAATTTTTTGTTCGTTGAAAATTCTTCCAGTACGATATATTTATGTATATAAGGTGCTAAAAATATTTTTCTTAAGAAGTAGAAATTGTAGGGAAAATAATGAGTATACAACCGTAGTAATAGAAATGTGTCCGTACCGAAGCCAACCAATTCATATTTTACAAAATCATTTAATTTCTTAGCACCTACATTATTTAATAAATTACCAAACAACATGAAAGATATAATTAATATACATGTTTTTCTAAAAGAATTTAAGCTATGGCTATTCACCATTCAGAATATTGAAGAATTTTTGTTTTATATATGTATTTAATTGTATTCAGTTTTGCCTTGTTACTCAATATTATTATAAATCTCACTTGTTTTATTTTGTATGATAAATGCTCTCAAAAAAATGTTAATTTGTTTTTTGAAATTTTATTATAATGTACAATTTATTATAATTTTAGTAGTTTGGAAGATTAATATACAATACTGATGAATGTATGTGTATATATATATTGATTATACTTAATAAATATAAGAATAGTTATATTATATTATATAGTAGGCCTACTTGTAGATGCCGTTTGAAAAATATTTCAATTGTCGAATTTTAAAAAAGCCTCCAAACAGGCAAAGCCTTGGAGGAATTGAATATTTCTCACTTTACCAACAAAATATTGTAGTAAGTGTATGTATATGTATATATTTGGGAAATAAATTTCTTTCTTTCTTTCTTTCTTAGTAGTGCTTGTCGAACTGAATGTGTTCACCAAACAGCCACAAAAATGTTACTATAAATATCTCTTATAAGATGGATAAAATGTAAGATTAGGTAGATTGAACAGATATTCTCATATTACGAGTATAATAATTTATCGTGCAGTTTTTATACTCAAAAAACGAAATCCACGTTTTATGCATACAACTTATAATGCCATAGTGACAATGAAAGGAATGGTATCATGAAGCTGTTTGGATAAAATCATGAACTAGTATGAATGTAATCATAACTAGTTATAACAAGACGAGTCTGCATGGGTAAAATAACGAAATTGTTGCGGTGAATTTTGATCTTACATGAATATGATCACGATGTAATCTCTATATGTGAAAGCCAAATACCACTCACTCACTGATCACTGTTTCTCAAAAACCACTAAACCACCAAGGCTGAAATATTGTAAGATGATAGGTCCTATATTGTAGGCGTGCAATAAGAAGGGATTTTGACAAATTCTTCATAGTACCGAAATGGCAGTATTTTTTTACCCCCAAACTGCCTCAATGTATTTCTTATGGGAAAATCACAAAAAAGTAGTATTTCTGACCTAACTTGAGAAAAAGCTAAAGTAAAATTTTTAAACCTTCACAGTTCTACAATTGTAACATACACGCACCTTAAATATGGACCTCAGCTTAAAAACTCGAAAATTTGGGGCATCGGGAACTCAAAACCACAATTTTTGATAGTGCAAATTTTTAAAAAACTGATCTAATCTACTCAAGTGGGGTATAAAATTAAAGCTATTTTTCTTATGAATCCAAATATACCATGAGATATTTAAAAGTACAAATAATAAGGGGTATATACCCTAAAAACAAAAAACCTTCTAAAACCAGAAAAGGGGTAATACTAAAACAACACGGCGAAAAGGGGTATCAAACTATAGGCATTTATATCTTAAATCGCATTATACTATAATATTTTGGAAGAGTTATGGGCTCTGCCCCCCCCCCCCAAATAAAAAATATGCTTCAAACTCCTAAATTGGGTAATGTTAAACTAAGACACCCAAGTGAGGTGCCAAATTAAAGGTATTCTTCTCTTTAATACTAATTTATCATCAGATTTTAGAAAAGACCATGTTTAGGGGCTCCACTGTTCCAAAAACCAAAATTCATGGTCATATTGCTTAAGAATCTTGGCGAGGCAGTAGACCGATCTTCTTCATGAGGCGACATGCCGAGATCCACAAATGGGACTGTAGCAGAGCGCCTTGGTGAGGCCGTAGGCCGTTTTTCAAAGGGGCGAAAAGCAGAGTTTCCAGGCGAGGCCGCAGGCCGAGCTTACTTCACGAGCGCAAGGAGTAATCCCCTTCAATTTAAAAATTTCGACTTTCATATTGAATTGGTCGGTAGCGTAGTTGGTTCAATCCCAGCTTCATGTGCTAAAGGTTCTCAGTTTGATCCCAATCAGAGTCAATACATTCTGAGAAGGATCAGCTGATAATCACCGACTGTTCATTTGTCATTGGGCTATTAATTAATGACACTTTCTAAGGAGTAGTCGGCCTTAGTTTGTAACAATGACTACATTCGCTCATATACACTCATCACATTCATTCGAAATCCATATTCGCCCATATCTTGATGATCGTCGTCTTATGAATAAATAAATAAATAAAATAAATAACGGGGTTGGCACGCGAAGCGTGCTGGGGTTTCTCCTAATATGAATATAAATTGTTGAATTGAGGCTCTACGGATGAATAAAAACAAGTTTATATAAACAAGAGAGAGATTTTAAAAATACAATCCCGTGGCTGTATGAATAAAACAATTAACAATGCAATACTAAATAATTAGAAATATAGTAATCTTGTTCTTTATTATCAGCTGTTTTTGTACACAATAGAATGACAATATCCAACTGAACTACGTGAACTTTTTATTTTGTAGTTATTTGAAAATGGAAATTTGTAAAAAAACTGATCTTACTTTATTTATTTTTAGCGGTTAAAAATGAAAATATACCCTACTTTAAAAATTAGATTGTTGAAAGAAAACAGTGAACTTAAAGCTGTCACAATAAAGAATAATAGCCTATGAGATGAGACATTTAAAGCACGGTTTAATGTAGGAAATAAAAGTGTGATAAAGATCAAATGGACTGACTTTATGATCAATCAGAAAATACTTGAGATGGCTTAGGAATGGACCATCGACACCTTCTCTTTAATGACGGTTTTACTTCGGAAAGGTTTTGAAAACAGAGAGCGAAAGAAGAAACGTTTATACAGGATCTGTAATAAGAATATTATTATACTAATTATTGTTATTTTATTATTTATTAATAATAAAATATACTAATTGACATACAATAAAATGATGTTATAAAATAATATTTACTAATTTACTGTTACTAAATAAATCGTGTTTTACAATAGAAATATTTCCAGGCCAATTACTTCAAACTATTGAAAATTTCCCTTGACTAAAAATGGAAATCCAATAACTTTGTTAAATTGCTTTCATAAAGTCGTTTAAGTTTTTCATTTTATCATTTGTAATATGAAATGTTTTAGAAGTTGAAGCTATAAACTGTACGTTATTGATAATAAACCTTTATATATTTTACAACAAGTAATACAAGGTTAGAAGACTATATTTATTAATTCACTATTATAAAATAAACCGAGTTTTTCAATATAAATGTATTCAATATATAACGAACTCATTACTTTTGAAATGTTCCTAAATCCAATTACTTAGTTATATTGCTGTTATAAAATAGTTTCAAAAATCTCTGAGCACTTGGATACTATGAATGTGATTTCTTTCTTTTAATATCATAATTTTATTAATGACGTACTCTTTGATAAGACTCCCGCATTCGCATCATACTATTCTTCATTTTTCGATTGTCATGTGACCTTTCTGCTATATATATATATATATATATATATATATATATATATATATATATGTATGTATGTATGTATATATATATTACTAATTAATGCATTACCATTAAAATAATCGTTTTTTTTCAATTTTTTAGTGGTGACTAAGGGATTTGGATATTTATGACCTGATGTTCGCCAGAGGACATTAATGAATAAACTAATGACGAACTGCCCGGGGAAACTGGGAGATCCCTTTCACAACTTGTTTGACTCTGATTGTTATCGAACCTTGTGGCTGAGACTTGATACATCAGAGACCAATGTTCATTATTGAAAGTTGGTATTTAGTTCTTTATATTTTAGAGTAATTCATTGTAAAACAGTATCGTATGAGTATATCTTATTTCCTACGGCCCTTATTATTGTTTTGCACAATAGGACCACGTAAAGTAAAATTAACATTGTTTTGACAGCTTGGCCTTCCTTTTTCCACACTGGTTTCATTCTTTTAGAAAAATGTTAGTATCTTTCAATAGACTAGGTTTCACCGCTTCTCGTTTAGCCGTTTTAAATGTCACTTTGTGTTACATCTGCTGAATTTAGATCTTATATTGTTGCCCTAATCCATTTTATATTTATGTTTTGCTCCTACTTTTGTTTCATGGAATTCTAAGATTAATTTGTTTTGTTAGTCGAATGGAACAATAATTTTTTACTCCTCATAATAATCAAGTAAATATTAACAGCGAAGATGTGAAATTGTTATTTATCCTTATATTTTTAAACGGATGTTTAAATTAATGTCAATTAAATCAGTCAATAAAATCAGTCAACTGAGAAAAATAAAATTTGATCTTTACTCATAGGAGCAAACATCGTGTTAACTCTGGCAGATGTATGAAGCGTAGAAAGTGATGGTGATGAAAAGTCTATCATAGATATAATGATACAAGTTACATATCGATTACAATATACCGTGTCATTCATGAAGTTCTCCCCCCATTTCTACACTATATTTTACTAGAAAAACAAGAAGAAACGTCATAAAAATACTTTCGAAAACCTCCGTTAGTGAGTTACAGCTATCAAAACATTAAAACATGATTACTTGGCAAAGTGCGAAATAAAGCTATACTGAGCTTCTGAAAAGGTAAATTTGGCAAATTTGGTTGTATCTTATGTAATTTGACTTGTTAAAACTACTAAAATTCATTTCAAATCTGTAATTTTGGAGTAATTCCAAAATTAAATGCAAAAAAGGACATTAAATCCTGAATTAATCAAACACTTGTAAAGGTACAGTTCTAAAATTAATTTTAGTAGCTTTTTCAGGTCAAATTAAAAAATAACCAAATTTCCACTTAATTACCATTTCAAAAGTGCATTATAGCTGTATTTCGGACTTTGCTAAGTAACCATACTATAATGTTTTGATAGCTGTAACTCGTTAACTGAGTGTTTGCGGACCTATGTTTATGTGATGTTTTTTCGTTGTTTTTATGAGAAGAATGTGGTCTAGAAGCGGGGAAGAACTTAGAGAATCGCGCTGCATAACGATTTGTTTGTACACAGGGTGATCAACTCAAGATGGCCTCAATTGGGAACAAAAAATTTAGATTTTACAGCAAACTTAAATAAGGTTTAAATAACATAAAAATAAATTTAAATAAATTTATTTTTTATGTTCATTAATATTATGTAGGTAAAATTTTTTAATTCAGTCGCCATTTTCCAATATGGCGGTCAACTTTGAAATGTCTTATAGGAACCCATATTTTTATGATGGATTTAGGTTTAACTAGTGATTATAAGACTTTTTTATTCCTGGTATTATTTTAATGTACTATACCGTTTTTTCCGCTAGGAGTGCTGAATGTTTTAGAAATTCTTAGTTTAACAGCTCTCCTAGCGGTGAAACGGTTAAGTATATCAAAATAATACCAAGAGTAAAACATTCTTAGAATTACTAGTGAGACCCATCCCCCCACCAAAGCTTGAAAGCGGGCCAACTGGGGGATGGCTCAAAACAAGTAAAGCGATGGGATCATGGGTGGCAGTTGGAGGGTAAAAATTAAAACTCGGCAGCTGAGCAAAACTAATTTATTATTGCAAGCAAACAAAAGTTAATCCATCAAAAATGGCAGAAGGCCACAATACAAATAGGCAGAAGGCCACAAAATCAATTTGCACTTAAATAACGAGAAACACTAACATTAACAAGATAATACAAAAGCTACAAAAACAACAAACTCTACAAATACCAAAATTAACAATTAACAACTACATGGCCTATCTGCAGCCTAGCTTGAGACACCCAAAACGTAAGAAAAACTTATTAACAATTTAAAAGTGACAGATTTAGAACCAATTTTGATAACCCCAAAAAACTCCGGCAATTTAGCCCACATCCCATAATTCCACCGAGGCCAGGGAGTAAGCCGGAATCCCTGGGCAGCTCCGAATTAGAAGTTAAGCAAAAGTACAATAATCCCCTTTTGGTGAAAGTTTAAAAATTACACAATTCAAAAAAAATATAACACGGTACCGTTCTAGTAAAAAGTCCCTTCCAAAACACCCCTAATACACTTAACGAAAAAATATAAATAACCATCACTAGGCCTAAACATAAAGATAAAGAATACTATAGTTTAACAGTAGGGCCTAACAAAATATAAAAATTTGAATAACTATAACAATAAAATAAACTAAAGATTAACAACAATAATAAATATTATCACAATTTTTTTTTATATTTTAAAAACACTTCTTTTTCAATTAAAAAAAAATAAAAAAATGTGAAACCCCATGGCTGTGTTTCCTGCCAACACTGTACAAGTTCATGGCCAGTTCCTAGGCCTAGGCCTAATAATCCATTGTTCATCACAATTTTTTTCTTTACACTTTCCCTTTGATGTATTTTGCTTTTTTTTCTCTCTGGTTTTTATTTACTTCAAATAGGTAACCACCCCCAGCTCAGCCGCCGGGAAAAACATGGAACGCACTGACCTGAGGACTGAAGAATCCCACCCAAAGATGTAGAGAGGGCAGCACGGGGCAAAACTTGCTCAATCACATGGTCACCAGGCCAGGCTCGCAGTATGATAGGTAGAACTTTGCCCGGACGACAGGCTGAGGGTTGAAACGTCCTGCTCAAGGACCCTGGACTGCAAGGCAACACCACAGCACATTAAAAACAGTCCAGCCACAACAACAAAAATACTACACATAACAACTAATACATGAAATGGCAAAACAACACATACACAGACAAAATTGTACATGATTGGAGCACACTAGAAAATAAAAGATCCATTTTTAGGCTAAGAATAATTATGTTGGAAAATCATATTTAAAACAAATTACAACTCAACAAATTACCAAAGAATTAATTACGTATACGGAACTAGAAATGACAAACTGAAAACTAGGCTATGGATACAGGAGCAATATGTTATAACCGGAAAATCAAACTACACAGATAGGCTAGGTTATTGTCAATGAACAAAAATATGGTAAATCGGTAACTCCAACTGAAAAAAGGCTCAAAAAAATATTATACAGAACTACTATTAAATATAAAACCAGATATGAAAAGCAATTAATGTTAAAAAGGTAACATTGAGCACGTGGCTCGAACCTAGGTTAACAAATATCTCGACAAAGAACATAAATTTAACAATGCCCTGAAAATGACAAATAAACCAGAATATTATTTAAACAAAGTATTTTCACCAAAAGGGTGATTAGATATTAGAAATTACAAAATGAACACTTACGTTTTAGAGTCTCTAGCCGTGCATGTTTAGTCGATCGGCCGCAGAGAACAATCTAGAAGACGGCCAACCTGACAGACAAAGGCTGGAACACGGAACGACCGAGTCCGAGCCAACGGCCACCAAAGTAAGCGAATCGCCGTGCACAAGCGGTCTCAGGCAGCCTGGCAGACCACGACGAAAAAAACGAAATGTACCGGTCAAAACGACCCGGTACACTAGTAAAGCCTAAATCCATAATAAAAAGTAGGGGTTCCCATAAAAAATTTCAAAGTTGACCGCCATATTGGAAAATGGCGACCGAATTTTAAAATTTTACCTACGTAATTTTAATGAGCATAACAAATGAAGATAAGCTCCTTGTTTAAAGTTTGTTGTAAAATCAATACTTTTAGAGATACCAATTGTGGCCACCTTGAGTTGTTCACCCTGTATATCGTTTATAACTACAAAGAGTATATACACTATATTGACACCTGTTTTTTCATCAGTACAGAACTAGGTTCCTGAAGCCTCCTAATGTCCATTATATGTTTACAATCCAACCAAAAAATATGGAGTTGTATATTAAAAATTGCTTTAATGTTTTAACTAATTTTAAGTTCAACATTTTAAGAACAGATTTTAAGAACAGAGATTTATAGCTAACGTGGAGTAAAATCTTTTCAACAAGTCCTTTATTTGTGAGTTCGCTATTATATTTCATGTCTTGGTTACTCAATCTTCAGTCAGCTAAGTGAAATAGTATATCCGGGAAATGTCCAAACATCTTTTAGTATCCAAAATCATCTATCACAACAGTGTCACGAACAGGATATTGCGTATCGGTGTTTGTTTTCCAATACAGTCGTTTCTTCAGTTTGGTGAGTGATTCGTCATCAGGGTCTTCCAGTGGCATTGCCTGCAGCACACCTTACAAACTCCCTTTGTAGTGACTCATTGGATGATGATTATATCCTTCGTGAATCATTCTGGTCTAAGGATGGTAAACATTGATTACTCTCCCCTTTATGTACAGAAACCGATCACCATTTTGTAGTTATAATGTGATGAAATTGTGTTTTGTGGCGTAGACTTGTTTAATATTTAGGTAATGTCCATTGTATATTCATTATACAACGCTGATTTTTACATTATATATTCAGGTGAAAATTATTTGTAGTATTGTATTCTCGGGGGTGAATCATGAGAAAAATTTTCTAAATATGACCTAAACATATCTATTTCAGATTATTAATAATTGGAACTTGGCCAATAAATAGCAAATGAATCAATCACCGGACTGTTTGAATGAAATATACGTAAATGAAAGTCTATTGGTATACATTATAAGATTGATTCCAGTAAATCACGTTTACTATCCCGAGACTGGTGTAATTTACAGAGGAAATCGTTCACCGTAATAATTATTGTACTTTCTTGTACCCATTGTCCTTTCCAGTATGAAAGTCGTCTTGGGGTGACAACATGGAGGTTGTCCTCCTCACTCATTGAGGAGCTGTATTTGTTCGCACCATCCAAGCTATTGTCATCAGCTGAGAAACCACCATCAACACATATGACCACCTGGCCACTCATTGTATGCAGCAAGGTCCTGCCCAGTGTAGAAGTCGTGTTAGAGGGTGGAGCCTGGAGGTTGGTCTCTTCACTTGTTGAGAAGTTGTAGATGTGCGCACCATACGAGCTATTGTCATCAACAGAGATGCCGCCATCAATGCATATGACCACCTGCCACCTAATGTATGTAGCAAGGTCCTGCCCAGTGTGGAAGTCGTCAAAAGGTGGAACCTAGAGTTTGTCCTCCTCACTCATTGAGGAGCTGTAGATGTTCGCACCATCCAAGCTATTGTTATCAGCTGGGATACCGCCATCAACACATATGACCACCTGGCCACTCAGTGTATGCAGCAAGGTCCTGCCCAGTGTATAAGTCGTGTCAGAGGGTGGAGCCTGGAGGTTGGTCTATTCACTTATTGAGAAGTTGTAGATGTGCGCACCATACGAGCTGTTGTCACCAACAGAGATGCCGCCATCAACGCATATGACCACCTGCCACCTAATGTATGTAGCAAAGTTCTTCCTCGTGTAGAAGTCGTCAGGGGTGGAGCCTGGAGGTTAGACTCTTCACTCATTGAGAAGCTGTTGATGTACGCACCATCCGAGCTATTGTCATCAGCTGGAGACCGCCATCAACACATATGACCACCTGGCCCCTAATGTATGCAGGAAGGTCCTGCCCAGTCGTTAGAGCGACCATTACTATTTTATTCCTACTTCTTTATCCTTGCGTAATTAATCCGTAGATACAATGGACCATTGTTTCTGGCCAAGATGAGTTACCATGCCGCCGAACGCTTCAAGTAGCCATACACAAACCCTTGTTAATTTCCAAATAAACGCTCGTAACTAAGTTTTCCTGTAGTCTGTTTTCATCTGCAGACGAGCCTAAGCAGCAAGTGCTTTGTTGCCAAGGCCTAATGGATAAATGCGCTCGTATTTAGTAAATACAGTATTTCTGGATCGGACATTTCATTGCATCGTGTTTTCAATGACAAATTAGTCACTATTACTGCGAACTGTAACTAAGCAAATGGGACAGAATGTCAATACTGTTCTGGTTATGATATGAGACGTTGATTCAGCTTTATATGTATATACTTTAAGGCGAATATGAATGATTATAATATTGTAGGATGAGTGTGGTTGACCTGTGTAGTATGGTTACTAACTAAGATTGATATTCTCAGTCACAGTGATTTATTTTAGCATAATAGCCAGATCACCTAGAGTACCTGGAAGAGCTTACCTGTAAACGGACCTAAGTAATGTTGGTGTGATTTTCTGCAGACAAGATTCACATTTCACTTCTAAACCCTGATCAAAATTCGAACCCAGGCTACCAATCATTACCGATACCACCTGCAGGTCTACTAGTGGTGTTCATGATGATAGCTATTATTGAGTGGACTTCGTTGTGAAGGAGATTGCGAACAGAACCTATAGTCAATAGCCTTAATTTCCACTACACTCAGCCCCTGTGTACCTGGGTTTCAAATATCATTTGTTGGTGTTTTTATATTTGGAGATATGGAGATTCATTTTATCGAATATTTTGTTTTACCAGACTTATTAAATACATGTTTTCCTATTTATCTTTAGATCCTCTTAATATAATAGCGTGATTTTGGAGAAAGCTACGTACTTATGTGAATTGGTGTTCCCCGCTTGCACATTTTTTGACTCGTTTGTAGCATTTTTTCTTATGCTTTAACTTGTTAACATATTCGCTGTCTTAAGATGGCCCGAAATAACAATTTGGAGACGTTCTGTACATTTTGGCATTAGTGTTTGATGACAGTCTAGCATATGTGGTCCTCTATTTCAGATTTGTCCCTAGAATACTTAGTTAGAGTTTGCGAAGGATAATTTGTATTAGAATTTTAATATGACCTCAGATTATGTTACATAACTTTGTCGCCTAGGCTTATAGTATTTCAAATCATTAAGCCTACAAATTTATTTCCAAACCAAATATTTGGATGTATATAAATACTATCGAGCAATGAAACAATTTCAACATGTGATCTGATTTTAAATTATCATGAGAATATTTGTGAATCAATCAATTTCACTCTTGTAAAGTGACAGTACAAGTAATTGATAAAAGTAAAAGTAATTCCTTCAACATCTAACTATTTTTTCCATTTTCTACGATGTTCTCTAACATTTTTCAAGGATTTACTACCATATAATGTTTTGCTTATGTGTTGGACCAAGAGTTCAGTTAACTGGAAACACATCGTTCTGTATCTTTGCTCCTACGGAATTTGTAGCGTTTTACAACATGCTGATTTTCTGATTTGGGTGTCAAGCTATATATTGTATGGATTCAAAGGGAGTCACCAAACTAAAAGGAGAAGTAATAAGTACTTGTGTCATGTTGTTTAAATATTGATCTTCTGTCACAGATCTAAATCTAGGTTTCGTAACAATTCAACACCTGCTTCTCCGATTGAATGTAGACCAGCTAATCCCACCCTGGAACGCAATGGACAATTATTAAGTGTAAACAATAGTTTGAATTCACCTGACTTATTAATTCCTACTTAAATTTCCAGTAGTTGCATCTTCCCACGCTCTTGAAAAAGTGACTCAGCATAGTCCATTCCTTATGAGGATAGTTCAATTCATCAATGACAGTCAGAGGGTCTGATACCAGAAGCCTTTTTCGCTCGTCAAACATATCCCAAGTTAACCCCCAGTTGGTTTTTGGGCTAAATCCGTTTCAGACTAACTGGAAAGCTAGTCGTCAAAGATGTGGTTTTCTAGATATAAGTCGCCCTTCATGTTGTGGTAAATGTTGCAAAATTGAGAGTTTTGGAGTAGATAGGATCTCTCTAAACTCTTAAAAGTTTAAGCTTTTTGTGTCTTAAATCCATAGAAGCTATGTTGCGCAGCAATGGAAGCCATGGTAGAGGATTTGCAAGTAGGGAGCCGCTGATAGCCCTCATCGCCCTATTTAGTTGTCTATCAACATCTCATACATGAGTACTGTTAAAGTACACGGGATCACAATATTCAGCAGTGGAGTAAACCAGGGGGATTGCTGGCTTATATACGAATGACTTTGCGTTTCCTCCCCACGATGATCCAGCAAGTTGCAGCATATTTTAGTTCTGGTTGTCACTTTAGCTGCTGTTCTAAAAGTAACTTTTCAAACATAGAGATCGATCTTAACTGACTTAAGTACTGCTTATTATCTTTTTGTTCAGCCTAAAGCCGCGTCTCCACCGAGCGAACTTTTTCGTCGAACACTGTTGGCCAACACAAAAACTGACGAACATTTAAAATTTAGTACACCAAACTTGTTCGTCGAACATTTTTTAAAGACCGCGAACCAACAAATCAGTGTTCGCTGCGTTAAAGCGGCAGTTACAGTGATGAGTGTATCTACTCAACGTCGTCGTCGTTTGGCGTGTATTGCAGCAGCTTATTTGATCATGTCCTTTCGTCGGCCTCCACGATGGTGGCAAAGACAACTGTTTAGAGGAAGAGATGAGTGCAGTGAACAATTTCGTGCTGATCTGACAGCAAGTTGCTTGTTTACAAATTTTACAAGGGTATGTAATGAAGATTTTGAGTTACTAATCATGCTTATTGGGCCAACCATTTCTAAACAAGACACCAATTATCGGAATGCTGTAAGTGTAAATGATTGTTTGGCTGTTACTTTGAGATTTTTGGCAACGGGTGATTCCTATACATCTTTGATGTATCTTTTTAAAATTTCAAAACAAAGCATTTCTAGAATTGTGCCGAGCGTGTGTGAAGCACTTGTCAATGCATTGTCTGAATATGTGAAAACGCCTAATAATAGTCAAGAATGGAAATTTGTTTCTATTGGATTTAAAAATAAATGGCAATTTGATAATTGCCTAGGGGCCCTCGACGGCAAGCATGTAGTTGTACAATGCCCTAGTAATAGTGGAACTGAATATTTCAACTACAAAGGACATTATAGTATAGTATTGATGGCTCTAGTGGATTCAAACTATTCATTTTTGTACGTAGATGTTGGGTGCAAAGGCCGCATTTCAGATGGGGGTGTATTTACAAACTGTGATTTGTGGAATACAACCTTAAAAGACAGTGCCAACTTGCCTGCTGACAAACCATTACCTGGCCGTGTGTTTGCAGTACCACATGTTATTGTTGCAGACGACGCGTTTGCACTTCACAAACACATAATAAAACCATATCCTGGTCATCAAGAAAAAGGTAGCAAGAAACGAGTGTTTAACTACCGCGTTTCAAGAGCTAGGCGATGTTCTGAAAATGCTTTTGGAATAATGAGCTCTGTATTTAGAGTATTAAGAAAGCCCATGCTTCTCGAGCCTCACAAAGCAACAACTATTACCTGTGCATGTGTGTACTTACATAACTTTTTACGTGCTAACAAGTCTGCTAACTACTACTCTCCTCCTGGGTCAGTCGACTACGTGTTGCCTGATGGAACAATTGTACCAGGAGATTGGCGCAATGGAGACTCTGATAGAAATGAAACATTATATCCTTTAACTCGTATTGGCAGAAGAGGTAGTGACTATACTAATGCTATTAGGGATGAGTATGCTTCATTTTTCATTTCGGATGAGGGGAGTGTACCATGGCAACATGACTATGACTAAAAGTCTTGCGGCAAAACCTCACATATTAATTATATTTATATGTAGTAGACAATTTTAGAATTTAGAAGATATTACAACGTATCTGTTAAACAGTGTTAAACCTCACAAAAAATAATTTTTGTAGTTGTTTTTTGACATATGTGTTGTCGATAATTTGTTACTTGATACGTAATAATTAGAAATAATAGAATAAAAATTATAGTTTGTATCAAGGGAAAGGGAAATAATAAATACGGTATTCAAAATATTACATTACCTTTTATTTCTTAATCCAAGAAGTGCAACAATTTAAACCACTTAATATTACAGTAGTTTGATGGTATGACCAAATTTCAAAATAGATTAACAAAAGATAGAGCATCCTCTTCCAAGTTGTTGTCTGCTTCATTCACATTCAAAATAGAAGTATGGCTATCCTCTCCAGATATGGGTTCCTCTGATGATGATAGCACAGAATGTGAATTCTGAGATGAAGAACGCACAGAATTTGAACAAGATCCTTGTTTCTGGTATTCCTCAAGTTCAGCTTCAAAAATTGCGTTATCAATTTTGTTTTTCAAAATGCATATAGCAACAGGGTTCGTTAGTTTCCTGATTCTGGCCGCAACAGCTTCCCCATAAATCGAGAATTCGTCTCTGTCATTGTCAGTGCCGTTGATTTTCTGATAGCATTCCTTCATTATATTATACGCTTCTTCTTGTTTTTCTTTTCGAGATCTTTTGTTAGGTGGCAGCTTAAAAATATGACTATGAGATGAAGTCGATGGTTCGTTGATTGGACCACCGTCTTCTCGATCTCCTGTTACTTCTTGTTGCGATAGTTCTTTCCCCGTGTTGTCTACTTCAGTGGACTCGCAAATGTCAGTGCTTGAGATGGTGTGGTTAGGTGCATACTTAACATCTAAGAACCGAAGATACTTCAGTCCCCACCACGGTTTTTTTCTGTCACTAGTAGCCATTCCAGACTTCGTTACATTCTTCTTCTCCCTTCGATATTGAGCTAAAACACTCTCTAACTTCTTCTTAACCTCAAGTACACTACACCCTACATGTGAAGCAATTTCCGTAATTGCGTCATTTCGTTTGTATTTATTTTTGTAAAGTTTTTCCCTAGGATTCCAGAGTAGAGGATGCATTTCGTATGCTTGAAACAAACTGATAGTTTTTTCGGTTGACCACAACTGTTTATCCATGTTCTCACTGTTTGCTGAATCACTCATCATTCACGACACTAGAAAATAGAAACCAAACCTTCACGTACTAAAAAATAACCACTCACTCTGCTAAAAGCCACGCAAATAACGAATACGGTGACAGGTTGTATGACGTGAGATTACTGAACTGGCAGAAATGTTCGGTCTGAGAGCGAACTTTGTCAGCCAACAACAGTTTCCCGCCAATACCCCCACCATAGCGCCCAGATTGTTTGAGAAGGCGTCCACACCAACCCAACACCGAACTATGTCCGGCGAACATGACAGTTGTTCAGCGAACAGTGTTCGTCGAACTAGTTCGGCCGGTGGAGACGCGGCTTAACGCCATCGAAAAAGATGTTCAATTTTTATTAGGTAGTCTATTTCTCAGGTGAATGCAAGTTACTTCTGTCTTTTTTGAATTGTGCTTTAGCTTCCATGTTCTAAAACAATTATTGAGTTTGGATAGACCAAGTGTAAGTGTTATTTCTGTTTTTTATTTGCCCTCGTGTTGATTTGCGAGAGCAATATCATCTGCACATATGCATTGTTTGGACTGTGTGGTAAGAATGTTGGCAGAGTATACATTGAACAAAAGAGGAGTAAGAACAGAGCCTTGTAGCAGTTCATCATTCAGGTGCCTAAAAGAGATTTAACTGCGTCCCAGGCAAACTTTAATTAACCTGTTATTATTATTATAACTATGATAATGGTACAACCATAATTTATATTAGTAATATATTTGTAAAGGCCTGTTTATTAGCGATAATGTAACCTATCTTTAAATAGACAATTTATTAAAATAGTATCCACGAATTTTGTGACAGAAAATAAAATTTGACACTCCGTAGTCTATGTAGTGTGTAGTAAATTTATGCGTCCAAGGAAAATGTTTAAATCATGAGATCATGATAGTTTTTGTTTGGGGCGTGGGGTTTTCTCTAATTGGGAGGCGGTTTCCAAATAGGGACATCGGCAATCCCGGTGTTTGTGTTGGCTAGTTTCAACAGTACAATTCCCCACGCGCTGCCAGTTAGTTATAATTACTTCTAATCTACCATTAGAACGCAAAAAGGGGTGTCTGTCGCGTCTAATTGGAAGAAGCGCGCGTAACTACAGTTTTACGAACGGGTAACGCCTCCATTTATGGTTCAAAATTACAGCACAGGAAGTCCCAGTTTTAACGTAAACCGGCGGAAATAATGGAGTACAGTAGTTGTTTGGAATTCTGAGTAAACTGAGATATGAAAATGTCGTTAACATTGCCTCCGGGATCGGCGAGAGAGAGAATACGTAGCGGAGTCAGCACAAAGAACTTCCTGTGGTAGGTGTGAATTGAGCCAACTGTGGGCCATTCAACTGGCAATGCCACCTTTATGGACCCCGGCCCGTCTAAGGCTAAGGAATTATGATCCATTTATAAGGCTTCTAATTCCTCACTTTACTATTTTGACTGATGTACTTGCGCCTAAAAAATGGGTAGTTGCTTCTAGTGTCAATAAAGTTCTGTATAGTTATATTTACAGTATACAAAGTCTGCAGTGATATTTTACAAATTCTGTAATAACTTTTAATATGGGATCTAAGGCGTCAGGGCTTTGTTATGCGCCTGATTTATTGAGCCAGGTTCGAATCCTGGCCTTGACTGGAAATCTATCATTAATGTTTACCTTGTACTCTACTGGTTCTTCCCTGTTAAAATAAGTTCCCCGTCAATATCACAATTTGACCAATCACTGCTAAGAATTACTAGACAAGATAATGTTTAGTTTTCCACGCTTTTTTAAGATTCTACGACAGTTTGGCTTTATAAACTGCAATTATGGTTAATTCCATTATGTATCTCTAACTTCAGTGTGAGGAAGAAGGAGAAAGTATAGTACAGTCTCTATGAAAAGGTGCTTTTAGTTTAGTTCTAACAGATAGCGCTTTCCTACGAATGTACACCCAAGTGGCCATGCACCACTTCATCTAACTATACCCAGATTGCTCATATTATCGGCAAAACTGATAAGCCTCTTTCCACGCACTCGATCTTGAGTCCGCGCGTGTTACGTTGCCATAACTGTCGGGGAATGACAGAGAGGGAGCATATCCGCCACAAACTTCCACTGCCAAGTGTGGACTGGCATGGTCTGGCAAGCGCGCTTAGTTCACAAACGCTCGAGCACTGCAAAGCGGACAGTCCACACACTTTTGAAAATAATGTGACATTGAATACCTGGAAACGAGTAACCTGGGTATACATTATTTATATCCGTCTCTACCGACCATACTCGCCGTCTAGAGATTCCCAAGAAATGTTTTATAAGTCCCTATCCACGTCGTTTCTCAATATTTATTCTTAATTAACTATAGTCTGGGAAGGTAATTTAATAGCTAAATGTATACAGTACTTCACAGGTCATCCACAGTCATCCTACACTCATGTAATCATTCATATTCGCCTTAAAATACTTTCAAACGTGTGTCGGCATATTTAACAATCTAAGCACTATCAGGTATATCCGGCTTTGAATTATTTAAAATTTTTGAATACTGAACTCTTCTTTTACTGCAAATATTTAAACTATGGCGCAAAAGAATAAACGTAAAACAAAAAACACGTCGTCACATCTAAGTATGAAAAAAAGATTCAAATGAATTTAGGACAATTTTATTTAAAGAGATTGTCTACGAGCTTAGTCTACAATCCATGTGCTTTACATACATGTACAGGGTGTCAAACCTCGACTGTCGCATATTTTAGAGGATTGTTTGTCAGGGCAACACAAGCAAATAATGTCATATAACATGTATCCTATCTCGATTAGTTTTCAGTCTGTGTATGTATGTTTTTTTTTTGTTTTTTTTTTTTATAAAAAAAATAAAGACGAAAAGCATTGTCACCTGGATATAGAGTACACAGATGACAATGCTTTCAGTCACAAAATATAGGTTTTCTCTGGTATTTAACACTCGATCTTTTAAATTGATGTATCGTTAGATTTGGCATACTATAATCTACAAATTTAATATTTTGACGTTTTCGGGTAAATTGTGTAGGTTTTTTATATTTGACTTTGAAATTTTTATATAGCCGCCATTTTTAATTCAATAATCTTATACATACAGCCTTTTTACATAAAAATGTGTCTTTTTATTAATAACTTTCACACAAAATACAGTCTTGTATGTCAAACGGCTTATGAAATATTCAATTTAAAAAAAAAAAAAAAAAAAAAAAAAAAAAAAAAAAAAAAAGAAAAAAACACACACACACACACGCACAGAAAACTAATCGAGATAGAACACATGTTACAGTATATGGCATTATTGACCTAACAAACAATCCTCTAAAATATGCGACAGTCGAAGCTGGACACCCTGTATGAATTGAAGATGAAAAATAAAAATTTGACTTTATTTTCTACGTAAGAGGCTGCCTAACTTGAAATTATATCCATGTTGAAACGTCTCCCCCCAGTTCTAACAAGAGGGTAGGAAGCGTGTGGTCGGACATGGTCCGCCCGAAGCCACAATATTTAAACCGTTGACAGGCCCAATATCATGGCCGTTACCCGCCATTTCCGCAGCCGCCATATATCAGCTGTTCAAATGTGATGCTACTGTCATTGCAGAAATAAAGCCGGGATTTATGTTTGAGTGCGAAATGCGCTGACGCAGTTGTCCGCAAGGAGATTGGTTTTGGACAGCCAAGACAGTTTTACTTTACGACTCTTCAGTATCTCTAGGTATTGTTGGGAGGTGAATAAAGACGTTGTAGCGTATGTGCCCAGTCACTGTCGGCATGTGGAATTAACAGTTAAAGTTTCAATGCAAGCGGTTTTCTTATTTGTATGCATTGTTGAAAAATACGGATTCAATGTTTATATTGCTTTAGTAACAGGAAAGAAACATTTGGAAGCCAATAAAATAAGCCTTATCAGGTTTATTCACTACTGCAGTTATATACAATACTCAAGCAGACATCGTTCTCTCTAAATAAAGTGAAAAATTCTTTTCGTAAATAGTTTTAGGATTGATATTGGCAAATAAATTTTGGTCTGATTACTCAAGTTGTATAATTTATTATAAATAATGATAATTGCTCATTTACTATCAACAAATTTACATTCTATTGCAAAATTGGAGCCACTTTAATTGTACAACCATTAATACTACTGGTCTATGAATACAAATCTTTATAAGTAGGGCAGACTCTATCACCATTGTACTGTTTGGGTGGGTGGGTCACCACCATTGTACTGTTTGGGTGGGTGGGTCACCACCACTGTACGTGTTAGGGTGGGTGGGTGGATCATCACCACTGTACGTATTTGGGTGGGTCATCACCATTGTACGTGTTAGAGTGGGTGGGTCATCACCACTGAAGGTGTTTGGGTGGTTGGGTCACCACCAATGAAGGTGTTTGGGTGGTTGGGTCACCACCAATGAAGGTGTTTGGGTGGGTGTATATAGGATATGCGCAATCTCAATAGTCATTTGAATGATGAAATCATTTACGTCTTTTCATTAATTGGTTGTGTAGGGATAAGGTATCAAGTCTTTTTTGGGTTTAATAAGTCGCCAAGAGATCGTCTTTGAGTTGAGGCAGTGCGAGTGAGACAGAGATAGATAGTAAAGACAGTGCGGTTTCTCTCATACACACTGATTTGAAGGAAAAGATGCTTCTCCACACAATCTGTCGACCACTGACCCAATTAGCGTTTTCAAGATCTGTGCCAAGTTGAATTTTTAGAATGGAGTCTGCACTTCTTATTGAAGATTTTATTAATTTATGGGGTCTGACTGAGATGGAGATTGTTAGGTGTAAAAGAATCTGTAACCGAGGCTCTGTCGGTAGTCATTTTAACTGCGTGCTTTCAGGGATCTTGGTCTTTTTGAAGCCCCAGTGCGTGAGCCCACCAGTATTATCGATGCTAATTTGCATTTAGAGAATTGCAAGAGTACATCCCGTCTTAGCACTGTAAGTCGTTTGAAAACGGAAGTATCCATGGATAGTTAACCAAATAGAATTGTTCTTAATGAGTTTTTCTGATATTGGCTCGACACGCTACACAAAACACCTGTTGTAATGAACAATTGTCTTCAACCGACCATGAATACTTATGACCGTTCACTTTGCAAAGATTGACTGCGCTTTAACCATACCTGAATATTTTTAAATGCATGAGTTCTGCGAGGCCGTAAATATAAAAGACACCGTGAGATAAGAACGCGTGTGTCCGTCCGGGTAGTGCTTGACATTCAAGGTCCTGCCCATTGTTGTGGCCGCAGAACAAGTGCAATTAGTGTAAATAGCCAACACTGGCACAATGGGGCAGTAAAATCAATCAAACAAACACGTCATCGGGACAGACATATTGTGGCCAACGAAAAAGTTGTTCCCCACTACAGATGGACGGAACTCAAGATAATAATTGAATTTTTTGATGCTACCGTATATTATGCAAATCCATAACACACATTCGTTAACTATGTTTTTCGTAGCAGGACAAAAAGTCAACCTGAAATGTTATATGAAGTAGACAGCAAGAGAAATATTGAAGGTTGTCATAGCAATTTTGACTGTATCTCTCCAACATAAAAATTTGTTACTAACATTTTTGGTAAATAGACTATTGTTATTGCTTTGGTAAATAGACTAAAAATCACTTTACAAAACTAATTTAAACATTGAAATCTTTCAACCAAAAAATGTGAAATGTATAGAACACTGGAGTGTGCATTTATGTTAATATTGTAGTTAAATTACACGATACCTAATTTAAATCATTTAATCAATCTACTTTAATGTTTCTACTCAAATTTTGGCGAAACTAGAGATACTGTGAAAATTTTCACAGTTTTGCAATAACTGTTTTGATATACTGAGTTATCAGTAAGACATAATTATTATTATCCAGCATTCTCTCTCAATATACGACTACCAGTCAATCCAGTCAATTCCTGCATGATTTGTTGTATATCATTCTTCACAGATTACTCTTGGTGTCTACCTTCCATTCTCTTACGGCTCTTGCTGTCCGTCCTTTTTAAACATTACTTCCTGTGTCTAGCATCCATTCACTCTTCTCTTGGGCATTATGCGTTCAGAAACGACTCTTGATGTCTACCTTCCATTCTCTTACGGCTCTTGCTGTCCGTCCTTTTTAAACATTACTTCCTGTGTCTAGCATCCATTCACTCTTCTCTTGGGCATTATGCGTTCAGAAACGACTCTTGATGTCTACTTTCCATTCTCTTACGGCTCTTGCTATCCGTCCTTTTTAAACATTACTTCCTGTGTCTAGCATCCATTCACTCTTCTCTTGGGCATTATGCGTTCAGAAACGACTCTTGATGTCTACTTTCCATTCTCTTACGGCTCTTGCTGTCCGTCCTTTTTGAACATTACTTCCTGCGTCTAGCATCCATTCACTCTTCTCTTGGGCATTATGCGTTCAGAAACGACTCTTGATGTCTACTTTCCATTCTCTTACGGCTCTTGCCATCCGTCCTTTTTAAACATTACTTCCTGTGTCTAGCATCCATTCACTCTTCTCTTGGGCATTATGCGTTCAGAAACGACTCTTGATGTCTACTTTCCATTCTCTTACGGCTCTTGCTGTCCGTCCTTTTTGAACATTACTTCCTGCGTCTAGCATCCATTCACTCTTCTCTTGGGCATTATGCGTTCAGAAACGACTCTTGATGTCTACTTTCCATTCTCTTACGCCTCTTGCTGTCCGTCCTTTTTAAACATTACTTCATGTGTCTACTAGCATCCATTCACTCTTCTCTTGGGCATTATGCGTTCAGAAACGACTCTTGATGTCTACTTTCCATTCTCTTACGGCTCTTGCTGTCCGTCCTTTTTAAACATTACTTCCTGCGTCTAGGCATTCACTCTTCTCTTGGGCATTATGCGTTCAGAAACGACTCTTGATGTCTACTTTCCATTCTCTTACGGCTCTTGCTCTCCGTCCTTTTTAAATATTACTTCCTGCGTCTAGGCATTCACTCTTCTCTTGGGCATTATGCGTTCAGAAACGACTCTTGGTGTCTACTTTCCATTCTCTTACGGCTCTTGCTGTCCGTCCTTTTTAAACATTACTTCCTGTGTCTAGCACCCATTCACTCTTGGACATTATGCGTTCAGAAAATACTCTTGGTGTCTGTGTTGTGAGCCTCCACTCAACAAGACTCTTATTATCGCCTTCTACTCACAGTTACAGACGAATATAAGACCATTTTAAATTCAATATGACTCTTTGTATCTACCCCCCATACACACATGACTCTTGGTAACTCCCTCCATTCACAATGCTCTTGGGCCATTCTCTATTCATACACGGCTCTTCGTGTCCTTCCTTTATTCACATATGACTCTTGGTGTCCTCCCTCCACTCACATATGACACTTGTATCCTCGCTGCATTTACACACACGGCTCTTGGTGTCCTCCCATTATTCACACACTAGTCTTGTTGTTATCCTCCCCCCCCCCCCACTCATATATAACTCTTGTGTCCTAACTGCCTTCACATACAACTTTTGGTGTCTGCCCTCCATTCAGATATGACAATTTAGTCCTCCCATTATTCACACACTTCTGGATGTCCTCCATTCAACAGAACTCTTGAAGTCCTTATAAGTCATAAAGAACACGCGTACAAACTAGTTTTTCTACCAGAATTCTGTTTTGTTTTATGTGTCTTAAGGGCTTAGATATAAGATATGTTTTTAAATTCGTAAGGAAAATTTGTTAGATTCAAATCTTCCACTTGTACCGAAATCCATCATAAGGGTTTGCAATGACCTGCTGATTTATTTACAGTTAAGTTCAAGTGCAACTTCATTGCCTCTATTTTGTCTCCCTTAAGGAAGCACACCCCAGAGGTCGGTCGCTGAGTCATGCACACATTTACCCGATCGGTTCGTCGATAAATACTACCTGACAGCCTTAATGGATGGACCTGCCCATTGTTCTCCCCTCAGTTTTTAATTACGTGTGTGTACTGTGTAGGCTAGGCGCGTCCGTTCGTCGTCGCGTTATTAATTTCCAAAGGTTACCCTTTCATCGACGTACACGACACGGTCATGTTCGTGCTTGTGTGCGCGTGTGGCGTTACTGATGTAGATGGGAGGTGGCCGTCAATGTCAGTCCAGAAGATGATGAATTGAACCATAGTATACTGTAACTTTAAAATAGTTGTAGCATGGAATGATAATTAACCTTATTACGGGAATAATGTAACATTTTTACGAACTAGTTTTTTTTTTATTGTATCATTTTGTTTCTAAAAATTGGGTGGTTCTAATGATGTTTCTCCTTAAAGCACTCTTTACCCATATAAAAATGCTTTCAGTAACAAAAAATACTTTTTCTGTTGTTTATCAACAGATATTTTAAATTAGCATATCGTTTAATTTGGAATAACGTAGTCTATAAATCATGTGCCTTAACATTTTTGGATAGCAAATTTAGTTTTTTTTTAACATCTGACTTTTAAATTTTCAAATACCCGCCATTTTTAAACCGATAATCTTAGACATATAGCCTTTTTACGTAAACTGTATCTGTATAAGATGAACCTTCATACGAAAATTCAGTATTATATGTCGAACGGATTTTGAGATATTAAAATTTGTGTAAAAAACACATAGAGACACAGACAGAAAACGAATCGAGATAGGACCCATGTTATATGACATTATTTGCTTGTATTGACCTGACAAACAATCCTCTAAAATATGCGATAGTCGCACCTGGACACCCTGTATATTTATTTATTAAAGAATCCATAGAAGATTTAAGAATCCGGAAGAAGAAATTAAAATTCTTACTGGGGATTCTTAAGCAGATTGACTTACAAAAATGTTATGTGTATAAGTGCTACATAATACAGCATGTCAAAGTATGTGAATAGAGTGTTTAGTAGGCGTCTAGTGACCATAGCCGGCATTTTTATGAATATAGGCAATGATTGAGTAATTAGCTATTTACTAAATATGACCTATAACAGGGTACCAAATATCTCCCTAAATTGATTCGTTCGGCTTGACCGGAACGTACCATGTTGATGAGTATCCATGTGTTTGTTTTATTTTTCCATCGGTGAGCTCATCAAGGATTTTTAAATGGTTGATTAGCAACAGTACTATAGGCAACATATTACGGCCTCATATATACTTACTTACCTTACGCTGTCCCTATTTGGATGAAAGTCAGAAAACTCCGAGACCTATTTTTTCTCTGCATATACGCCAGTATTTAAAGAACTCTCTCGAATGTATCATCAGGAATTTTGACATTGCCATCCCTTTACAATCTAGTAACGTTTATATTTTGTCAGAACGTTTATATTATAAGAGAACTATTCAATATAAACCCCTTATGCGCTCCGTAATTTGAATAAACTATCAATCCCCAAGTACAAAATATCTTTTTTATAAAAACCGCATAATTTACAAAGAGATAAAACTGTTTAACAGTCTTTCCCTTTTCTTAGGTTGGAGTCAAAACAATCTAAGTTCAGAAGACAGCTTAATCTTATTTGGTAAACCTTTACGTGTTTCATTTTCTGTCGAAATTTTTTTTCTCGGATTAACTTTTCGTTATGCTGTTTTTATGACAGTAAAATTATGTATATTTAATTTCATTTACAATTTAGGACTTTGAGTTGTTTCACTTAATGTATTTTTTTGTTATCTGATGTGACCTTGGCTAATGAAAATTGTATACTGGATTTTGGCTAAAAAACGAATTTTGGTTTTATTTGTTTACATACAAACGGATGTTCTTAAATAACTGTGGGAAACGTTTTGATTTCCAATGAACTGGAATAAAGAATTTAGCATGTTGTAATCCTCGTGATACGCAGTGTTAATAATGTTGTCATTTCACACCAGGTGTCCAAGGGAAGGGGCTACTTAACATCCCTGTAGGGCGCCTAAGGGTAACTATTTTTCAAATTATTTTCGATAAAAAATTCTCCCGTGAGCAACGGGTTCCCAGACGTTGGTGGACGGGTACATGAGGTAGACGCACCTTTGATCTCCATAACACAGCTAGTTATATATATGTTAATCAATAATTCCCAGTGGGGAGTCAGCTTCCAACCGAACAAAGCGATCGTTAGCACTCCTTCCAAACTTAAGTCATGGCCTGCAGATGTTTGGCATCTCGGTAGGTAAAGTTTGCAAGGAAAGTTAACCGAGCAATACGTCCCACACCAGCCTTGTCTCGTCCCTTTCAACTAACTTGTTGGTTCAACAGGATACATGCTGGTCAGAACTTACAACATGGCCTGCAGATGTTTGGCATCTCGGTGGGTAAAGTTCAACAGGGGAGTTAGCCGAGCAATACGTTCCACACTAGCTTTTTCTCATCCTTTTCAACTAACTTGTTGGTTCAACAGGATACACGCTAGTCAGAACTTACAACATTGCCTGCAGATGTTTGGCATCTCGATGGGTAAAGTTTACCAAGAGACTTAGCCGAGCAATACGTTCCACACAAGTATTGTCTCATCCCGTTTAACTAACTTGTCTCTTCAACCGGATACACGCTGATCATAACTTACAGCATGTTTTGCAGTTGTTTAGAATCTAAGTGGATAAAGTTTGCCTGGAGTCTTATCGGATCAATACGATCCACAAGAGCTTTGTCTCATTCCTTTCTCCTAACTTGTTGGTTCAACTGGATTCACGCTGGACAAAACTTACAACATGCCCTGCAAATATTTGGCATCTCAGTGTATAAATGTTGCCTAGAATGTTATCCGAGCAATACGTTCTACACTAGCTTTGTCTCATCCTTTTCTCCTAACTTGTGGTTTCAACAAGATAAACGCTGGTCAAAACTTACAACATGGCCTGCATATGTTTGGCATGTAAGTGGATAACGTTTGCCTGGAGTGTTATCAGAGCAATACGTTCCACATCAGCGTTGTCTCATCCCTTCCAGCTAACTTTTCTGTTTAAAAAAATACATGCTAGTCGGACTTAACAACATACCTTGCAGATGTTTGGCATGTAAGTGGATAAAGTTTGCCTGGAGTGTTATCCGAGCAATACGTTCCACACCAGCGTTGTCTCATCCCTTCCAGCTAACTTGTCTGTTTAACAGGATACACGCTAGTCGGAACTTGCAACATGCCTTGCAGATGTTTGGCATTCGGTGGGTAAAGTTTGTCAAGATAGTTGGCCGAGCAATACGTTCCACTCCAGCTTTGTTTCGCCCCTTTCAACTAACTTGTTGGTTCAACAGGATATAAACTTTGGTCAGAATCTACAACCTTCCCAGCAGATGTTTGGCGTCTTGGAGTTTGTTGACACTATGAGGTCAAGTGTGAATTGAATAAATCCAGCCTCTTGTTTCTTTAGCATGTTACCTGCTAATTCGATGAAACTTTACTTGCTGAAATTTGTCGCAGTAACAATGAAGTTTGCAGTAATGCTAAGTATTGGATGAAGTAAGTGACCAGTACGTTTCTCCTTGCTTTGCCGTAAATTCGTTCTGTTATTAAGTTTAATTCGAATGATTACCATATACAGTAGGTCGTTATTTTAGGATGCATTGTGTGGCAATAAGGCAAATCCTTTATAATAAGATTGAAGGGCATCAGAGAACGTACCTGAGAAAACAAACCCATAAATTTCGGTCCAGTTAACTATCGAGGAGAAAGGATCTAGCCAAAAGATGGTGCCAGAGGTACTAAAAATTGTTGTTATGAGTCGAGTGTGCATTTCTTTTCTTGTGTATTGCGTTGGTAGACTTGTCTTCTCAAGTATGTTGCTGGTTCCTTATCTCTCTTATCGTATAGCTCGTTATGAATAATTTAGTTTCTAAATTCCTGGAGAATAAAGTTGGCCCCTACCAACTGAATCCAGAATTCATGGTACGAATTGTACATTCCAATCAGCTTTGCTAAAACGTGGTATCTGCGGGATTAGACGAAGTTTGTAAATGTTGAGTTTAAAGTTTGAGTATACAAGTTTGAGGACTCTATCATGAATAACCAATCCCACCCCCGCTCTCTGGTATTTACGAAGATGCGTCGGTTGGACCATAGCCTGCAGATGTTTGGCCGGAAGTTTGCCAGCTTGAGGCGGTGAATTAGACGTTCTCAGTTACGCATTCCTTAATTCCATCATTGCATTCTGTTAACTTGGTTAGATTGGATATACGCTGGCTGGTCTTTGCTTGTACTTTGATCATATTTAGTTGGCTTATCAAATAGTTTCTGAACGACTCGTACTTGGGTATTAATTTATCGCTCTATGTAAGTTATATTTCTCACATTTTACATAGTTCTGTACTATGGTATATATTTTTAATCGATGTTATTAAAATACTTACTACAATATCTTCCATATTATACATGGTAAAACTTAGTTTATTTTTGGTTAAACATTTGTTGCTGTTGAAATATAGAGCAGAAAATTAGGAAAAATCAAAGTAATCAACACTTCATAATAATTGGAAACAATGTAGATTGTTAGACTACACTTTCATTAAAGTTCCGTTTATAGCTACGATTACCCCTTTCTTAATATTATTGTTGATTGATATATGCACTGTAATTAAAAAATCTATTGACGAACAACAACTAGCTCTAATCTAGAAAGTAAGGAGAAGTTACTGCATACTTCCCCTTTTCTAGAAGTATGATTTTCTATTTTCCAAAGTTATGACTTCCACTTTGTAAAAGTTTATAGATACTATTTCCCCTTCATTTATATGGTTATTCATGGTTTTATGACTTCTTCGTCATTTAAAAGTAATGTGTATAATAACGTCTTCCCGTTTTTAAAAGTACTGTAGGTGCTTACATAACTATGGATTTTATTTTCTCATCAAAACAGAAAGTCTTAACAATTCATATTCTTTAGTTGTAAGTTTTTTATTATTTACTGTCAAATAATGTTTGATGTTCTGCTAATTTTTAAATGAATTTTATCAATTATTTGAAACATATAATTGTCCTACTTTTATTTATTTTATTTTCTTTTTCTGTTTTATTGTTGCAGTGTTTTCGTACTATATGTTGGTGATGCTTTTAACTAATTACTATCTAATTACTATTTCATTATGAACCATTCATGAAGCGTATTTTTTGTTACAGGTATGGTCTTAAACAAGCTGATGTGTTTGTTCTGTAAGTACGGAGTGTATTCTGTATTTGCATAAAAGTGTTTTGGTGACAGCCTCATTCTATGTTTTAATTGTGCTCTTTATAACGACCTTTTTATTTTGCATGTGTTGCCCTTTTTAGTTTTATTGATATAATTGTCAGGTAAATTTTATTTTATTGGCATTAAAATTAAATTGTTTGAACAACATATTTTTGCTAACTCCCTCAACACTGTTCCCTTGTTGCTGTTCTTAATTGACAAATATTAGTATTGTTTTTTAAATCGCTACTTTAATGTCTGAGTCTTTTCTTCTGAGAGAAAAGGATTATTTGAAGATATCTTTTCACTTTTAAGAAAATTTAGAAAAATCAATTCTATAAGCGGGTAAATGATGAAAAAATCTGTATTCTTACAAGATTTCAGACCATTCAATTTATCAGAACGTTATTTATTATTGTTTTTTTTTTTAATTATAAACGCTTTTTATGTTTTATTTGCCAGTATTATGAGGGTATTATGTACGTATTTGAACCCACACACATACAGTGTAATTGACACACCCGTCCACCCACACACATACAGTGGTGTTGACCCACCCGCCCACCCACATACGTACAGTGGTGTTGACTTACCCACCCACATACGTACACTGGTGTTAACTCAACTGCCCACCTAAATTCGTACAGTGGTGTTTACCCACCCACCCACCCACCCACATACGTACAGTGGTGTTAACCCACCCGCCCACATACACACGTACAGTGGTGTTGACCCACCTACCCACACATGTACAATGGTGTTAACCCACCCGCCAGCCCACACGTACAGTGGTGTTGATCCACCCGCCAACCCACACACGTGCAGTGATGTTGACCCACCCACATAAAAGTGGTGCCCTAATAATACTTAGGGCATTTTCTACCTCAAGATAGGTAATTAGTAAAATCCTATCTTATTGCATCTCTATGATATAACATCTCGTGATGAGTTAGTGCAATGAATACACATCTATAAGAAGCGAAAAGCCAATGACAACTTTAGACAACATTTTTTTTCTAATTTTGCGATCTTTGCGTGGCCGCTGCTATGTTCTATTCAGCGAGAGTTGAGACTGAAGCTCCACTTTGATGGTGTGCCTAGGCGGTAGGCCGATTCACAGGCGTTCACATGTTGCTGTAGTGGTGAACTGTCCATATTGCCTGAGCCTGCCGACCGGGTGCCAATGAATCAATCTTGTTGTTAATTAAAGGTCCATGTGGACATCCTCTTTTTATTGCCCGGTGCCCTTGTGACAGTGATAGTCTAGGTGGAGTCTCACTCTCAACTCTCGCTGAACAGAATATAGGTAGAGCTTGTTGCTCGGCAGTCTAGAGTGAGACAGATAATGACAAAGTGAGCATCATGGCCGGCTGGAGTGAGATGGAAGATTTCAAATTGCCTTGAGAGTGAGAGAGAAAGAAAAAGGTGGAGAGGAGTATACGGTTGGGAGAGAGGTACACGGCAGAAAATCTCAGCAAGCGCTGTACATCGGCAGCCGCGCTAAGCTCGTTTCGTCTGCTACAGGAAGTCTGACTTTTTATCTATATCTTTTCGCTTCTTATAGATATAAACATATTGATCAGTGAGTGATATTTTGTTCCTGAGATGTGGACGAGGTGTGGAAGGTCACGCAGGTCAGTACGGAGGACACTAGGCCCGTCGCGTCGCTGTCTTCGTCGCCGATGAAGATATATCAGAAGCGATCGCTCAATATACAATCACAATGGGATTTGCATATAACCTACATACTGTCTGTCAGGCAGAGGGCGACACGGATATACTGCTGGGCCGAGAAAGGCTGGACAATGCCGCCATCACTCTCCATGTCCGCTACTTGTTTTCGGCCTCCCCGCGATTTTATTCCCCCCGTAATCGCAGTACTACAAGTCGGCGAGGGCTTGCATAATGTTTCTACCACAAAGGTCGTGTGTACAGGAATAAATTTGGACTTGGGTGATCTCGCAGTCACGAACATCGCTGCCGATCGGGAATTTTCCTCGTTTTGCGCCCGCGAGGTACATCCGATCGTTTGTTGTTCCAGATGCGATTCTGGTTTGTAATCGATTATTTAGAAATGAGTTTCATTTTATTTGTAAAATTATTTTAAAATGCTGTCAAAACATAAACTTATTAACCCTAGATTGCTTTAAACAGCACATGCTGTGGTATTTAACGAATAAGTGAAACGTGGATATAATAACATGTAGTTCGTACATGGGCAGACGCCTGTGCGTAGGCTCGACTTTGTAAGAAATAAGACACCAATGTGGGTTAAGTAAATATTAACAACGTATCGATTTAATGCAAACAATGTCTTCAAGCAGGTATTGACAGTCAGTATTGAAGCAAAAATGCAGAGAAATTGTGACTGATACAGCAAATACAATGAGCAAAGATAAGGGAGGTGAGTACAAGGGTCACCCAGAACTGACTTGTCCTGATCATTGTGGATGGGAACCAGGTTGGCTCTTGCGCATGTTGTGGAGCCACTGGCGACGTGATGACGTCAATCAGTCTGCAGTGAGGCCGGTACTGTTATTACGGCTAGCGTCCCACTCTACGTTTGCTATTGTGTTACTGTTTTGTGGCTTTATTTAGTCGTTTGTTGGTTGTGTTACATATACTGTATTTTGTGTATTATGTAATTAAAAAAGTAAAAAATGTTGCCGATCAAAAATTACTATGCCACCTTTGAACCCTGTTGAGGCTGTAATCGTTTGGTTTAGTAAGGAAATACATACGAATGCGGTAAATAAAACATATGTTTGTAGTAAAAAAATAAGACCAAAAGAAAGTTTTTTTTTAAGTTTAATACATAGCCTACTTTTCATGTTTGAAGTATGGCTAGCAAATACCTGTTAATAGTTGTTTTTAATTTTATGATTACTTCAGTTTTATTTTAGAAGTTTTAATTGTTACCTTTTTATACGATTACACATTGTTAATTTTTAGCAAATTTTAATCTACTGTTCGATTCTTCTTCCACTCAAAAACAAGAAGCATACAAAAGTCGCAAAAACGAAGAAAAAAGTTGTGGTGGCGTTGGTTGCAATAGGTAATAAGACTTGTGTCCTGCTTGTAATTAAACCTTTTATAAAGAAAAATGCTTTATTCTTTGTTCCCTCTCAATGGTTTCCATCAGCATGGACGATTATTGTCGTTCGTCCATGTTATTAGATGGCGAGAAATCGGATGTTGTTCACAGGGGAGAAGTGAGTATCAGGCACGACATTTGACTGTTAATTAGACCAATATAATGTGGTTTGGAATCCAGGATTAACTGTAGCCTAGGTGTCGAGCTGTTAATAATAGCCCTCTCCGAGAATAAGTAGATCTTCAGTAGTCAGTAACAAGTACTACACTCGTCCACCTTAACTCTTTAGCAATATTTATTCATCCACGTCTTTACGATCAGCATCTAAACGTTAAAATAATATTAAAATAAATATATGTATTTTTGTTCGATTAAATAGTTATTCTATATTTACCTCAAACAACATCTATAACAGTAGAGCCAGTTAGTAGTTAATAATTCGAATGTTTTTAAATGCTATATGATTAACATCGACGTTATTTTATTTGATCATTAACAACCTTCATTGTATTTCGAACAGTAATTAAAATCAATCAATGTCACACAAGTTAATTGAAGTGATGTTAATTACTCTGAGGGTTGGCACACACAGTGAAAAAGGCAGATCCCGTCAATGTCGCTTTGATCCAAACTAATACAAATCCCATGCCTCGGGAGGACTGGCTACAGGCTTAACCTTAATACACGCTTTTATCTTATGTGGGTGTCATTTTCTGATGAGAAATTGTATCATCGTTAAGTAAATTATAGTTATTTATACATTATAATGACAATTTGTATCAATTAATTATGGGGAGGGGCTGGGGGATAAAAGAGTCTGGTGATTTACGACTTTGTTTCCGTAATACTGTAATCAATAACATTCTATATACTCCATAACACCAATGTTTAATTAATTGTGCATAGCTTCACGGGTGTTCCTTTAAAGTGTTTGTTGATTGCTTATTGGGTTTTCCAACTTGTTAGTGTATGACCAATTTTAAGTAAATTTATGAACAAATCTATAATTCGGCTTGAAAGTAAGCGCATGTATATGCGTGTTATATCCAGCAGTAGAGGGTAATCGTTCCACCGCTGAGCTGCTTTACTTCAAGGGCCTGCCTAACTTCCGCCTTCAAGTGTTCAACTTCCGCAACAATCTTTAAATGAAAAAAATTTAATGTAATGAACTGTACAGGTCTGTTTAATTGCTATTTATTGTCAACATTATTATTCGTTGTGTTATTGCCATAATTAATGTTATTTGAATACCAAATAGTGATTAAATTTAATCGTTCTAAGCCTGATTCGTCGGTATTAATTAAACGGACCAAAGTACACTCTGCTAGTAACGTAATAGGCAGTGATTACTATTGCGCCGCCAACACGCTGTCTTCCGTTATCTTGGTTGCCATGACAATTTGAAAATGGAATTACAAAGAAAGAGTGGGGAAAGAGTAGTTATCTGTTTCACCTCCACAACTCAGTGCATCTTACTCGCACCAGTTCGTTCAGTAGGTTTAAGCGGCCTATCTATAAAATGATTTTGTATCAAAATACATTAAGCAATCAATATTCTGCACTATAATACCAATAAATGGGTTTCTCCATTTAACATTGATCTTATGGAGGATAGTTCAAGATGGATGACCCTGCACTCCTGCCCACACCCTTGATATCATTATAATGGTGACATTTATTTCTTTCATTAGTATAATATTTTGTTGTTATCTAATGTAATTAAATCCATAAGCAAAGGTTAACTGTCCACGACCAATATTTGCAATATCCTGCACCATGTATATTGTTAAAGGGTAATTGTCCTCGACCAATATTTGCAATATTCTGCACTATGTATATTGTTAAAGGTTACTTATAGTTGTTATTGTTTAGCTCAATCGATACACGCGAAGTAATTTTGACACTGTTTCGGTAAATTGGTCTTTCCTCTTCCTCGGAATTATTACTTGATTAATTCTTTCTGAATGAGCTGTAGAACTTTAATTAGACTAAGCTGTTCCTGTTTTTTCCTGTCAACCAACTTTCCAATTTAAAATCTTACTTGAATATGTTCCTGTTCAAAATATCAGTTTATGTTACCTGCTAATTTTAGGTCTTCTATTGCACCAATTCATTTACGTTTACTGTCTGTCCATTTCAAAACTACACAGACCCTAGTTTACAAAGACACCGTACCTAGACGAATAATGATAATTTTTGATAATGATTTTTTTTGTTTGTATTATAGAAAATTTCGTTTTGCGTTGAACTATGTCTGTCAAATAATGTTCATAACTCGTTAACAATTTTTATTAGCGATTGCTTATAAAAAGTACCGGTTTTTCGTAATTTCTAACGAACGATCAACATTTAAAAATCATACAAAATTGAATTGACGTTTCATGTAAGTTAAACTTTTACCAAAACTTTGTCAACAGTTTTCAAACGTTAGCTCGAAGTTTCCAAATTTTAATTAAATTATTTTTTAAGCTCTTGTCATTTGTGGATTAACTGTTATTCGGCTGTGAAAACTGGAACTCAGTATAATTTGGTATTGTTAGTATCGGCTTCATTCATTCAAACAAAATAAAATGGTATCCAACCATAAATGTTGGTGATTGAAGGCGTCGTTAACGGCTGAGTGCACATACGGACGATATCAAATAAACGTGAATTAAAAATCGCTGATCAACAGTTATGGTTTCGAAACCATTTTATTTGGTTGGATGAATCAAACCGATACCAACAGTACCAAATTATAATGAGTTCCAGTTTTCACAGCCGAATAAAAGTTAAGCCACAAACATTATAAGAACCTAACAAATAATTAAATTAAATTTTTGAAACTTCAAGGTAACGTTTGAAAACTATTGACAAAGGTTTGGTGAAAGTTTTTTTACATCAAACGTCAATTCATTTTTATGATTTTTAAAATATGATGGTCCGTTTGAAATTGCGAAAAAACGGCACTTTTTATAAATAATCGCTAATAAAAAATTGTTAACGAGTTATGAATTTATTTGACAGACATGGTTCAACGCAAAACGAAATTCTCTATAGTATAAAAAAAAAACTCGAGTCTACATACTTTTGAAATGGAGAGTAGGCTCTACTTCGAATTCATAAAATTATACAATTTACTCTGTTAAACGTAGTAGGATCCATTCTCTCGACGTGGCCATACAACTGTACGTTCTTAGATTATGTACACCAGAGTGCGTTTCTGTGAATTTTTTTATTTCCTTTTTACTTCTAATTCCATAAGTTTCGTCTTGAATATTTTGTTCGATTGTTTATTGTTTGTATATTAGTTTATGTTGGATGTAGGTAAATATCGATCGGTTATTTTGTTACAGTATTCCGTGCTGTACTGTTAGCCCTCGCAGGGGGCGACACAGGATATTTCATATTGAATTGTTGGCCCAACAAAAACCGTACGTATGAGTGCACTTGTTTATGGACACATTTTATCAACTGCCGTGACTTACGACCCGGTACGTTATGTTTTTGGATGCATTGTTCTCTCTGTCCATGATGTATTTGACACACATTTGGGACCCGATACCGTCCCGTGTTCGGTGGTTATTTACGAACGCGTGTCTTACGTGTTTTAGTGTTTGGTCTCGCATAATGGTGCCATTTTATGTTGTGTGTACATATTTTGCAAAATTTATTTGTCTTCACTGTTTTAAGAAGTTGTTTTTATCCTAACGGAAGTGAAGATAAACATGATTCTTCTTACTGATATACCTACTGGAGTTTTTCATTTCGTGATATATTCAATTCATGATATATTTTAAAAGCTTAGTACAAGTTTTTAATGTTTCTTTCATTTCGTTACTTGCATTGTAGTAAATTTTAGTAAAAACAGTACATGAGAGAATGTGTATATTTGGAGGTAGACCTTACATTTCCTGTTTTAAACACGACTTTAGTTTTAGGTAATGTATAATGGTTTTATCGAGATTGTAATAGAAAATAAAACATCAATATGCCTTATATAACTGACTATAGAAACAAACTGATAGGCCAAGACAATGCATCTGCTGTAGGCGCTGTGCTTGTGCTGCTGTATAACGGTGATTGGATTCTAATAAGCGCTCGGACGACTGTTTGGCGTAGTGTTAGCTTACCTAAGAGTGACTTGTGCTGGAGAAAGACAGAAAGAGAGGTGAAGAGAGAGAGATAGGGAGACCGCTAACGCGACTTCACCGGATTCACCTGACCCATATGAGCGAACAGTCTTATTGTTTTGTTGTTATAATTCATAGACATTGTCAGTGCTTATATGGACGAATTTACAAGAAAATGATGCTATTACATCAGGTAGATGCATATAGTTTACAGCCTTGTAAATGTTGGGTTTAGTAATAATAACTGTCTCCAGTGTACATAAACCTGAGAAGTTACAGTAAAACCATCAAAGTGAACTGCGGAAGTACAGCATCAGACTGTCTGATGTATCCATACACTGTCACACGTGCGGTGTTTGAGTCCGAGTAGAAGAGGCGTTCTACTGCCGGCCAAGATGGCGACCGCGATAAGAACATCGTTTCACAATAATATTAATATATACGCGCGCATAACAAGGCTGTTGTCTCCGGAGATATCGCGCCGGCTAATAGGCGCGCCCGCGCAGTAAATCATGCGCCGGCCCATTTTGACGAATTAATCTTACTATTTATCTGGCAGTTATTCAATAAAATGTAATCTAACATCTGGCCGGTTCCTTGGTCCCGAACCGGCCCCTCAGCGTCATTACTCTCACAAGTGCAGATCCTGAGAAAAAACTGAGAGATTCCACTAAATATACTCAGCGTCAGTTTTCTCGCAAGTGCAGATCTTAAACAAAAACTGAGAGATTCGACTAAATTTACTCAGCGTCAGTTCTCTTGCAAGTGCAGATCTTAAACAAAAACTGAGAGATTCCACTAAATATACTCAGCGTCAGTTTTCTTGCAAGTGCAGATCTTAAACAAAAACTGAGAGATTCGACTAAATTTACTCAGCGTCAGTTCTCTTGCAAGTGCAGATCTTAAACAAAAACTGAGAGATTCCACTAAATATACTCAGCGTCAGTTTTCTCGCAAGTGCAGATCTTAAACAAAAACTGAGAGATTCGACTAAATTTACTCAGCGTCAGTTCTCTTGCAAGCGCAGATCCTGAGGAATACAGAGATTCCACTAAACATATGTTTGCTCTTAAAACGACCGAGTAGAAAATTTGAAACTTGGCAATCGAATTTGAAATTACACGTCAATGTTGGTCTTAGGAAAATGTGTACAAATCTTGTAGTAAATAGATAATATATAAATATATAATCTTTGTATATCTTAGATATACAGTATATCTTAGATATACAGTATATCTATTTCCGGCATGAACTATTTGCTGTGAATTCGCCTATTTATTAGCCTTCATTAATTAACATTCTTTAATTTGTAAAGTGTTATTATTTGTGTTATGAAATACTGTATATCAGTTTTGTTTTTGAACTTTAAATATTACTCTATCAGTTCAACAGTCGAATGTTGTGTGAGTTTAGTGCATTTTTTGGCTTAATTTTAGTGCCTGAGTCATCAGCGTTCGATTATTGATATTTTGGCGTCATATGATTATCTCTAATTTCATGGAGAAATTGTACATTAGTTTATTGTACAACTGCAATTTTTTAATTTTGTTTCGTATTTGGGGATGTATATTTAATTATTAGTACTAAAATCTTAAGTCAATTTAATTCTTTGAACGGTTAATTGTAGTATTTTGATTTTGTTTTTGGCATTGCTTTGAATTTAGAGCTGAAGTTATACATTCATTTGTTGTACATTCGGTTAAGAACATGGCTTTGTGTTTTTATATTGAAATTTTGATAAGTAAAATTTTGCTTCCAGTCAATGTTGTTAGTCGATTCATTTGTTGGGAATGTAGTAATTTTGTTTTGGATTTTTGAATTTCCTTTTTTCAAATAGTGGTGTACTTTTAATTCTAAAAATATATCACCTTAGATAGTTTAAGGCTATTATCTCTTTGGACATTTATTTGTATTATTTGTATATATATATTATTTAATATACTTGTATAGACATTTTAAATTAAACCCTTTTCATCGGCTAATACGCAGCTAATTAGGGATATGCATACTTCATTTAGTGGAAGGAAACTCGTTATGATTTTACACAAATTTTAATTTAGTATTATAATAAGAGAATGCTTCCCTACAATTTTATTAAAACATATACGTTTTTAAGCGTTTATTAGTATACAAAGAATGTTTTTACTTTTCATTATTTATAACTAACCTCACGAAAATTGTAAATATTTAAGAAATAAATAAATAACTGCCATCACTGCGGACCCTAGCATAAACAACAAGAAACGACACCGTGGTACCAATTAGTTTGACAAACTAGGGACCGCATTCTATGATAATGAGCGTCAAATATAAACATGGACCCGGGTCCTGACGTACGACGCCAACTAACAAGGTGCTAAAAATACCTAAATATTAACACCACAGGATGAGACGTCTCTGGTACCAGCAGAAGGTCCTTTGTACGTTCAAATATAAACATGGACTCGGGTCCTGACGTACGACGAATATAATAATATAACATATATGGTGTAAGTTATTTAAAAATTATAAAAATTAAAAACTTTTGAAAGAAGATAAATAACAAATTTATCAGTTTTATCTAACTAAAACATTCGTTTAATGTTCAGGTGTAAACATTTTCTGAGACTGGAGGACAATATTACATACTTTATAATTTAATTTGATTTTGAAGTGTATGTCTTGCATATTGAATTATCACTTGATAATAAGCGCCTTTTGATAATTTACTCTATCTAAAGACTTCAAAGATATGATTTATTTGGTTGTCATCTACTTGTTATTTGGTATGAAAATAATGTATTAGATGTTTCTCAGTGATGACTGAATACTGTTTAAATTAATTTTATAAGTATAGTTTATGTTAAAGGTATTTTGTTTTATTACAAAACTGAAAGCCTAAACCGCAAACAGATGTTCTATCAACTTATTACTTAGTTTAAATGCAGCTTATATACATTATTGACGGTTCAACCTGTTTAACCTTGATTTAATAGAAAGAACTATGAAAAATAGTTAATTAGGAATACGTTAAACGCCAATCAATCCAAGATTTTACGTCTTATACAATACACCTTTTCTATGACTTAGAAGCGTGTCAATGAATTGGACTTTTAACAGCTTATTTTACTATAGCTTATATTTACAATTTGAATGTTTCACTTGTTTCGTATTTCTACTATCACGTATTATGTTAACTAAGAAACTATTTGGAATTTAGGAATCCACTTAATATCGTTCTTGCAAGTGCACTTAATATCGTCCTTGCAAGTGCACTTAATATTGTTCTTTCAAGTGCACTTGATATCGTTCTTGCAAGTGCACTTAATATTGTTCTTTCAGGTGCACTTAATATCGTTCTTGCAAGTGCACTTAATATTGTTCTTTCAGGTGCACTTAATATCGTTCTTGCAAGTGCACTTGATATCGTTCTTGCAAGTGCACTTAATATTGTTCTTTCAGGTGCACTTAATATCGTTCTTGCAAGTGCACTTGATATCGTTCTTGCAAGTGCACTTAATATTGTTCTTTCAGGTGCACTTAATATCGTTCTTGCAAGTGCACTTGATATTATTCTTGCAAGTGCACTTGATATCGTTCTTGCAAGTGCACTTAATATTGTTCTTTCAGGTGCACTTAATATCGTTCTTGCAAGTGCACTTGATATTGTTCTTGCAAGTGCACTTGATATCGTTCTTGCAAGTGCACTTGATATCGTTCTTGCAAGTGCACTTGATATCGTTCTTGCAAGTGCACTTGATATCGTTCTTGCAAGTGCACTTGATATCGTTCTTGCAAGTGCACTTGATATCGTTCTTGCAAGTGCACTTGATATTGTTCTTGCAAGTGCACTTGATATCGTTCTTGCAAGTGCACTTGATATCGTTCTTGCAAGTGCACTTGATATCGTTCTTGCAAGTGCACTTGATATCGTTCTTGCAAGTGCACTTAATATTGTTCTTTCAGGTGCACTTAATATCGTTCTTGCAAGTGCACTTAATATCGTTCTTGCAAGTGCACTTGATATCGTTCTTGCAAGTGCACTTGATATCGTTCTTGCAAGTGCACTTAATATTGTTCTTTCAAGTGCACTTAATATCGTTCTTGCAAGTCAATATATGCTTATTCGGCATCTAAGACTTATCCTTTTTAGTTATGTTTTATTACCATTTTTTCAATTGATGCTACCATGAATTAAAAACTCTTTCACTGTCCGACTGATTAAATTAATAATTTCGTTTATTTTCTTTACTTTTTTATAGTTTTTCGTTTTTTTGTAACTTGGTAATTTGGTATGATGTAATATGTGTCTTTTTTTATTACTTTGCTTACTTGTTTCGTGTTTTTGTTATATTTGTGTTTTAAAAGTTAACTGTGTTGTTAGTAATTTTTATTTTATGTTTGCATTTAACGTGCCAAGTTTCAGGTTAGTTTATATCATTCATGTTTGGGACAATGTCAAGTTTGATTTTAACCTAATGATGGTACGAGTAATTTCCTTTTTCACTATAAATGTACCTAATATATAGCAGCCCCTGCTGACCTTTGAAGGTTACGAGCTTCTATTAAATTGTTCTATTAATTGTTTCTATTAAAATATCGTAAAAGCAGTATATCTTGGTTCAATTCGCTTACATCTCCATTTTGATCATTCGTCATTTGTTTCAAAAATTCAAATAATATTTATTTTCAGAAAAGAATACAACAACATAAGTTCCATAGTTATTTTACATGCTAGTGTAATTGTATATTTTTAAGTATATTTAAGCTGTCTAAGAATATCAATATTTACTTGTTCTTAGTAGCATGTATATATTAAGTTACTAGAAAGGGGGGAAATCGTATAATTCAAATACCCAAATTGATCAAAGTATAACATAAAATGTTTTTCCTTTAAAGGTTAAAATAATTCTTATTGTTTCTTGTTACTTTGTAATATTGCGTATTCTCCCTTTACACTGTTTATAATTGTTTCTTTTGATCTATATATCACAGTATTTTGTCTTCAATTTTAGAGTGACAACAAGTATTTTTACGAGTAAAAACAATGTTTAAATTCTTTATTAAGTTATGTTTCATTAAATGAATGCTGTTTTGTGTCACACTCACAACAAGAATGTGTCCTGCAGTTCACACGTCAACGCGCGTTTAGCTGCGTTTTTCATCGACCCACGAGCCAAGTGATCCACCGTTCAGGGTAGTATAGTTGTTTACGTCTCTTCTTCACTGAGTTTGACGCTTTCGAGTTTGATCCTGGTGTTGCGACACTCGATTGTCATAGGAGCTGCTACGACCACAACAGGTGACGAAGTTGTGTTGCTCGACAACACACCGGAAGTACTCATCGTGACACGATCTCTTCTTCGATGGATATACGCCGACTAATATAATAATATGTGTTTTTTAATTAAGTTAAGACAATCCAATGGGCGACTGCCTGTTTCAATGCATGTAATAAATGATTAATAAATAAAATGCAATGTAGCTTTTTAACTTACATTTTTTACAACAGTTAAAATTTACAACATTTATTTATTATGAGATGAAGTACTGCTGATCATTCCTCCTGGAAACAAACACGTTACATTAAATCTCTTCTTACTATATTAATATTGCTTGCTAAGTTCGTGTGTGTAAATTCGGCATCTGAAACGAGGTGCTTTGCAATTGTACTATTCTAGTTTATATCGATTAAAATAAATGTTAGTAAAACAATATGAAATTTTAATTTAATGGGTTACCTGTAGGCATAGTCAATTTAGTACTCAATAAACAAAAAACGTTATTCGGGCATACAGCCACACGTTTTCTACACTAAAAATAAAAAATCAAATCAAAATAATTTTACCGTCATATAATCAACAAATCATTGACAAAGTCATTCTTACACCTCTTTATGGTAGCCTGGTACAATATAAAATAATAATAAAAAATAAAACAGTTATATTACAATCATAAATTCAATTACAATAATCTATTATAAACTAATAGAATTGAAGTACATAACCATAGGACATTCTGTATTCACCACTAAATTATATTACAACCGTAGTAATAATATTGCTTTGCTATGTTATTAAAACAAAAATCATTTTGTTTGAAATAAAGAAATTAAATTATTAAAATAAAACAGTTGATTTCTTTCAGAGAATAGGAAGGATTGGTAATAGATTATAAATAGTATTTTAAAAAACTAAAATACACATTGTAAGCATAACTTCAATATTGTATTACAGTATAACAATTTATATACCTTTTTTTGTAAGCTGTGTTATTCTACTACTCTTTATTCAATATTAAGAAATGTTATCAAAACTGTTAAGGATTTATTGATTAAAATTGTATTAAACTCTAATTATTAATGTAATTTCTGCTTATTTTTGTTTCTGCCGGTTTTTCTTTTTTATTTTTTCAGAAATACAGTGTGAGATATTTTCTTGAAAAAATTTGGCAAAACAATTTCATCTTTTCCCTTATTATTTATTGTAAAGATGAATGTCCTTATGTGTTTTGTATTTCTAATCTGTTTTTATTTATTTATTTTTTCTCATACATATTGTTTTGAAAAGCATAAGAAAAATCACCTTCAACGGATTATGTTCTTTTCATGTTCATAATGATTTCTAACCCTTTTTTTCTGCAATATTAATATTATTTTAAGATTTATTTATTCTTTGTAAAGTAGCTGGGCTCGGCTACGTGTGAGACGCCAGTTAGCACTCGGGCTCGGGGCCATCGGCCTTCCCAGAGTGTGAAGACTATAGTCAGCTAATCGACAAGGAAGGTAATAGGCCCGCAGTCGGCGGTCCTCCAAGCTCTCAATAAATAATGCCGAAATGGGTTTGGACAAATTTGGTCCACGTTGAAGGGTTTGGACCATTAATATGCATTAGAATAGTGGAATAGCCAATTAATACTTTGCCGTGCGTACAAAAGAACAACAGATTAAAGAGTTAATTTCCATACGGCAGTATATCAAATTTATTCATTCAAATATTCGGAGAGATTTAGAACGTTGTAATGTCGAAAGTGTCTTTCACTTCTAAACGCTAGTCAATGTCTAGGTGAAATGTGTGTGGGTTTGATTAATTGTCTATTTTATTATTGTACTAGGGACATCCCAGCACGCATCGTGATAACTCGCCTTCGGCCTCGGCACGCGCTTGACTTCAAATATTAGTGGTTAAACTACAGTAAAATCATATGTAGTAGACAAATTAATTAATAGAATTATTGACAGCTGATGCTAAATAAACACATGAATAAATAATAGTTCCATAAGACATTGAAGGTTTGAAGGCCAATCCTGAGTTCGGAGAGAATTGTCCTTAGTAGGTCTCGAGGTCCTTAGGTCTTACAATTTCAGGACACTCGGCCTTGTAGTTTTGGAAATTTCGTGATGAGTTAGTCAGTGGTTATATTTGGGTTATAATGTCCGCACACAACTATCCTCATACTCAATAAAGTTGGGTGATCAAAACCTTAGGTAAAAATCAAAACCCTAGATCAAAACCCTCAGTAGTAGGGCTTGATCTACTGAGTACTTTTAGACCAAAACGAACTACCTCAATTAGAACTGGAGATTATATATATATATATATATATATATATATATATATATATATATATATATATATATGTTTGATTGGGAAAAACCCCTCGGAAATATCATAAATTGAGTTGCGTTTGAGTACAACTTGATAAGGTCAGACTTAAGTTAAATCCAATGCCTGATGCCTGATATGTGCACTAATACCTTTCGTGGAAAAAAAATTGAAGCAAATCGGCCGGATAGAACGTCCGGATGAAATCGGAATAGATTTTGCCAATTCTTTTAATATATAGATTGTCACATTCCTCAATTTGCGTAAACAAGCCAAATTGGATATTTTAGGGACTTATCGCCAAGGATTTGGAGATTGAATGGAAGAACTAGTTTTTGCCAGAACCCCCCGGCTTATCTCTGTGAGCTTGGGATCCGATCTTGAGTGACAATAATTCTATCAGGAAATTCCTGTTGTTAGGAAGGTGAAGATCTTTTTTCAAGTACTGGAACTACTGGTAATCTAGGAATACGGCCTGATTTAGTAATCAAGTTCAACATGTTTCATCTAGAGGTATGCTGTAGTTACAACATTTATTGTTATCCTACATCGAGCATTTAGTGATTTTCTATATGGAGTATTTAGTGATTTCCTACATGGAGCACATAGTGACGTCCTACCCAAAGCATTTACTAACATGATTCATGAGGCATCTAGTTACATTCTTCATGAAGCATGTAGTGACATGCTACGTGAAGATTTAGTTATATCCTACACGGATCATCTAATAACATCCTAAACGGAGCATTTAGTGTCAGCATACATAGAGAAACTAGTGACATATTATACGAAGTATTTAGTTACATCCTACATGAAGCAGCTAATGACATCCTACGTGAAGTTGTAACGTTCTGCCTTTAAGAGGTCGTTACATTAATTACTTTTGCTCAATTTATTTAATTAAAACTTTTTTATAAATTTTAATTTCTTTTATTTTAATGAAATCTTTCTCAGGGTCGTATAAATGGGTAATTTGGTGGGACTATATATTACACAAACAGATTTTACTTCATTAAATTCATTTTTAATTTACAGTTATTAAATCATTACGTTACTTTGTCAATTGTATTACAATAAAAAATAAGATTTGATATAATATTATGTAAAAAGTTGATGATTGGCTTTTATTTTACAACTTAAATTATGACTAAAACTTAGCTGAATGTTCTTGTAGTAGATGAGTTTTCCCGCGTGGTTTTGTAGACTATGTCGTATTCTTAAACACCTGTTTTTACTTGATATTGAACTATAAAACACTAATTATTTATTTTCGTTAATAATGATTCTAAAATATAGTATTATTTTTGAATTTCAAAAGGTTCACTTAATAAAATATCTACAAACATAAAAACACGGGATGTCGATGGATGCGACCATCCTCCTTGACTCGTAGAAAGAATTGGAATGGGCTGAGGAACATCTCTCAATCATCGGACTTGGGTCTCCCCTCTACTACCCTTCCTTCCGGTACAATATGTTGTTTGGTTTACAGAGTCCCAGCACTTCCGATTGCACCACGAGGTCTCTATCCGACAGCTGCTGCTGTCCACGGATCATTTTTCAACTAGGTCCTTCGTTTTGATTGGTTAGACTCAAAGGCTCTTCTGCAATATATGTTTAACCTCTATCATATACTGCTCTCACAGCGTGATTTTTGAACTAACTATCCCCTCCTTTTACGGTTGTCATTTCGACTGGTGACATTCAGACCCGTCTCCATCTGTTTACTGCGACTTATTCTTGGAAAAAACCCCACCCATGTCTGGCTTGGTAACAAAGGAAGTATTGTATTTTGTTTGGGACAGATATTTCTATTCCTCTCCTATCTGGCTTGCAACAATTCTCTAACATAATTTGAACCTTCGTTATTTATTCCAATTAAATATATCCCTTTCTTTTACGCAATAATTTATTATTTATTTGAATGAGTTAATTTATTTATCAATTTGGTGGACCTGTTACAAAGTGTTTAGTGACATCCTACATGGATCATCTAGTAACATCCTAAACGGAGCATTTAATGATATTATATATAGAGAGGATGGATTAGCGAAGTCCTACTCAGAAGATTTAGTGAAAGTAACTCCTACATGAAGCAGCTAGTGACATCCTACATGCAGCATTTACTGACACCCTGGGATTTAAAGAAGTTGTTGGAGAATGAGAAACAGTTAAACTTTGAGTTTATTTTACTGGGGGATCTACTGAAAATTCTTACTTAAAATAGAGGCTGGTTGTAATCCTTCTCGGCATTTTGCTCTTTCGGGCGTTGATGTCTCCCATCATCCCGCTTGCTTTGGTCGGTGAACTGGTCGGACGTATTTACAGGTTTTACATTCTTTGTCCAAAATAAATTGGTTTGTTTCCTAAAACGGTGTTCCTTAAAGAAAAGGTTATAAAAAATGAAATAATAATGCGTTTGTATTTTCATAAGGTAATGTTTGCAATGATTGAATGATAGTGTGGGCGTCTGTCATCAGTACATAAAATATGAGTAACATTGGGTTTGTTTTTTGTTTCTCTTCTGGAGTCTGAGTTTCCTCAAGATATATTGTATAAGCAAGACAAAAACATTTTCTGTTTTAGATCGGCTCATTTTGCATGGATTGTTAAGTCTACGTATTGAGCAAAATATTTGAAAAACTTTTTCTAACAAGAATGTTATTTTTTTTAAATAAACATAACCAGCTCTCTGAGTACCAATTTGGATTGAGAAAGGGCAAATCAACTATAGACGCAGTGGTGAGTCTGATTGATATGGTTGTGGAGGGATTAGAATGTCGTGAATCCACCCTCGGTGTTTTTCTAGACTTATCAAAAAGCTTTTGACTGTGTTGATCATAAGGTACTGCTAGCTAGATTGGAATCCCATGGTATTCGAGGCGTCCCTCTTGACTGGCTTAGTTCATACGTCAGCCAAAGAACACAATTAGTTCAAACATCCAATCTTTCTTCTAAATTAATCAATCTGTGTTATGTTGTCCCTCAGGGATCAGTTCTCAGCCCAGTCCTGTTCTTAGTTTATGTCAATGACATTGGGGCATCACTGCAACAGGGGAATATCGTTCAGTATGCAGATGATACAACCCTGTTTTTTAGAGACAAGTCACCGGATCTTGTAGAACAACAAGCAACAACACTTAAAAATCAAACTTTTTAAATTTTTCCTTACATCCTTGTGGCCTAGAAAGGAGCCCCAATGTGATGTTGGAAGACACTATGCTAGAAGAAGTTCACACGTTGAAATTCCTTGGAATACACCTGGATCAAGGGTTGACATGGAATGTTCATACTGACGTGGTGTGCGCTAAATTAACATCAGGCATATTTGTTTTGAGGTCTTTAGCCAGATACTGCCCTATTCAGGTCCTGTTGATGGCGTATTATGGCTTGATATACCCTCACTTAGCTTATGGCGTAGTGTTATGGGGATCCTGTACGAACAATCAATTTCTTAGATTGTTCAGGCTACAGAAAAAGGCAATACGAATAATCGCAAAAGTCAACTTCAGAGACTCTTGCAGGCCAATTTTTAAAAATTTGAAGATTTTAACGTTACCCTGCCTCTACATTCTCGAAACAACAACTTTTTTCATCTCTAAATGCTCCTTGACTCAGGGGCGAGACATACACGAATATAACACAAGAGGCAGGGACAACTACAGAACTGGGAGACAGAACAGTAACGTTTGAGCACTTGCCCTCAGAAGCAGGTGTTCATCTTCACAACAGACTACCCAATTCTATGAAAATCGCCACAAATCCGAAAGCCTTCAAAACTCGTCATGCATTTTTATGTCTTTTTTTAGCCGTCAAACTTTTTAGCCTATCATGCATTTTATGCTGTGGACGAGTTTTTGTCGAACAACTGGGTGACCATATAGTTGGTAAGCTGACACCGATGCTGGGAGTGGGATTAATTGGAAGAGTGAATGTTTTCTAAATCTGTATGTATGAGTGAATTTTGTATGAGTAATTGATAACAAAATTATAGTTATTTTAAAACCATACTGACTTTTGCAATGCATTTATGTATTTACTGCAATAAAAACAGATTTGATTTGATTTAGTCTACCAGTTACCACAAGCCTTCATTAATTTTTCATAATGTTAGTATATATTAATTTAGGGTGTTATTTGTTATTCATAACTGTACAAATCTAATTAATTTTATTACTTGTGATATATTTTTTAATGATTTTGTATGTAGGTTACAAATAATTTGTTGTGAAACTTATTATAACTAATTGAATAATCGCACTTTTAACAACTAATTATAATCATCTCTTTTAATGATTTTTTTATTTTATATCTCTTTTGATGATTTCAATGATATATTTTTATTGTTTAAAGTTTTTTTAACGTTAAAGTTTTGCAGGTAAATGCGGAATGTAGAGCCCCCCCCCCCCCGATTTTCATAATTTTTATTAACTAGTCCAGGCCCGGACTGGCTCATTGAAAAGGGCGGTGGACAACCGTCGCCGAGGGCGCCGATATATATATAGAGCTCGATTTCTAGAAATTGAGGTGCTAGAACTGTACCTGACAAAATATTCCGGGGGGTTTGGGGGTATGGCATACCCCCCAACGGAAGCGGGGGGTCCGGGGGTCCTCCCCCGGAAAATTTTTGAAAATACCATCATTGAAATAGGCAATTTTACGCTATCTGAGTACATTTTTGCAACTTGTAATCCAAGATCTTTTTTTATTTGAACAATTAGTTCAAAATAACTGTTCAAAACAATCTGTAACAAATTTTTTAATAAAAAAAATATATATAAACCTTCACTTTATTTTTGTAACTATATTATTTTATATTCTACATCATGTTTATTATATATTATTGACTTGGGTATTAACTGTATTGTGTATTACAAAATCCCCTGACATCGGAAGGTTCAGATAAATGAAACAAGGCGCTTTGGTTTAATAATTCCTAATGTATTTAATAATCGTAAAATACATCGTTTACTAGTATTAAGGTAAGTGATAGAGCCAAACACTAACAATAAGTAATTAAGTAAATGGTCCTAGAATGTTACTAAACGCCTCATTTCTGTGCTTGAGTCACACAATTTGTTTATTATATCGTTTCACCATCAATTTTACTCATAATATCCTTTTCACTTTGCATGATTATTAAAGATTCAAGATTTTGATTTGTCATTTTGGACCTTAGACGAGTTTTAATAAGTTTCAATTTGGAAAATATTCTTTCACAGCTAACTTGGGTTAATGGAATTGTAAGCAAATATTTATAAACTTTATAAAGTTCTTTGTATTGCAAGCAATACATATTATATTCAACAAGCACTTTAAATGCACACTTTATAGAAGTGTTACAGGTCTTTGCTTCAGTACACTTTACCGAGTCTAGGTCAAATTTATCTTCGTCGCCACTTTCAAAGTCTTCGTGATCTAGTTCATTATCTGATTCCTCTTCTGACTCTCTTCCCCTAATTCCTAAATATTCGTTGGAAATAGAGGGTTTTGAAATTTGTGGCCATACTTAAATAAACGATGCTAATTCCTCTCTTAGTTTCTCTTTGTCTATCGAAGGTATGACTTCACAAACCTTATCAAGTGCATTAGGAGGTAACGGTTCTTTAATGGCAAACCTGTTGGGGTCAAACCAGGCTAAATCAAGGTACAGCTGTTTTTGATAAACAAACCGGGTTTCCATTGTTTGTATAATAGTATCCAAGAGAACATTAAATACAGAATTTTTGAAAATTTCCTCCGGGGTTGATCCAACACTTTCATCATCAGCTAACTCTCCTGATAGCTTCTTAACCTTTTAAGGGGAGGGAGGTTCGGTTTGTGCAGGCGCTGGGCATTGGGCTGAGTAGGCGCTGGCGGTGGCGTTGCTACCGAGTACTGCCGAACCAGAAGCAGCAATCGGCAATCTGAAATTGCTTATGAATGTACTTTACCTTACTAAGGTAATGTAAGTTTTAAGCCCACCTAATTATTCTGAATAATTACTGAATAACTAGGTAGGTAGGAGGTGGTGTTTATTACGTTAAAATATGCATTTTAATATTCTCACCGCTAAGGCAGTAAAAATATTTGGCGTGAATATTTTTGTTACTAGGCGCCCTACCGCGAGGGCGCCGAGGGCGCCCGAGGAGGAGGGCGCACCGGGACGCGTCCCGGTGTCCCGGCGGGCCAGTCCGGGCCTGAACTAGTCATTATTAACCCCACGACACGATTCTATAGAAGCTTTACGTGGAATGGAAGCACGTGGAAATGCCGATTTTTGACTAAAGACTTGAAAGAAAAACCCCATGTTTGTACTAAAAACTATTTATATTATAATAATCTTATGTATTTTTTCCCCTAAACACGAATATAACTTTGATCATTCATACGAAGAATACTAACTGAGGTATTCAACGAAAGATGTGGGTTAGGTTTAAGTTAGGTTAGGTTAGTATATGTTGACCGTGAATACATATTTCGCTAACCCAACGTAACCTGTTTTGTTAAATGGTTCAGTCGTTATTTGTCGTATGAATAAATAATTGTCATTTTTGTGTTTAGTGGGAGAAACTACATAATTTAAATCTTATATAAATAGTTTTCTATGTACAAATATTTATTTTTTTGTTCAGTTTTTTATCGGTATTCCCGCCGAAAAGGTTCCATTTATTTATGGTTTTAATATTGACTGACCAAAAATCGTTAAAATCTTGTGGGACCTCTATGATTTACATTTATCGGTTTGAATTATATTTCTATAAACAATCTCAACCATTTCTAGCTTCAGAAAAAGAGAAAAAGTAAATTCATCATTTACGTCTAGCATCCATGATAATGTAAAAGTAAAAGATTTAATCTAACATGACTTAAACTTTCTTTAAAGTTAAGCTTGTGCTATATACAAATAAATACATTTTTTGCTTTACATAATTCCATTTTGTTTCCAGCCTACGTTCGTTCTAATAATTGGCGTGTTGCTAATACTTCAATAGGATTTTGTAAGTCAATGTGGTGATATTTTATTTTCATGGGACACTGATGTATTGAAAACTATTCTGGTCTAATCTATTGAGACACTTGGAACAATGCTCTGGTGTGTTCCATTAATTCAAGAAAGAGTCTCGCCCAATCTTCCGCTGTATGATCTGTCGAATATCAGCAGGAAGGCATCTGTCCATGGTTACATTGGGTTTTATCATTGTATAATGACCTGTAGCATCCTGCCAAAGATGAATGCATTTGATTTGTTAAAAAGGTGACATTTAATTTTGAACATGCTCCGTACTACGTTTCTTTTTTTTTTGAAATTTCTGTATAATTAATTGTTTTGTTCTTGAAGTAAGTTGTTGATTAATATAGAGCACAAGATCCTCTAATCACGTTCTGATAATTTCTTGTAACGTGATTTTGCTAACGCGAATAGCTTCTTCCACCTAAACAGAGTTTGGGTGTGTGATCCATAGCTTGAATCCGTCGATGATTTTCCTACAAATTCCTCTAATGGATTCGAGTTTCGATTCCTCGGTGGCTAATCCAGTTTTTTACATCCAAATACCTTAGGTAGGCTATAGTTGTACAAAACGGCATTGGTCTACACTTTGGAGAATATTTCCAATAAAATAAATTGATCATATAATATGATATTGCATCTGAAAGCGTTCCGTTCAGAAAATAAGATATATTGCTTTTCATTGCTAATGATTCAAATTCTTGTGCTCTACAGCAGGTGTTACTCTAAGACTCTGCTTCTTTGTAAAATGTGGCATAAGGCAAATATGTTGTCTGACACAGTTGTGATCATTTTCGCTTCTCTGTATCACTAGAAATCTGATAATTTCTAAAGCTCTAATCATTAAGATGCGATGCACATTTAGTATTTGTGCAATTTATCGTGTGATATATCTGATATCAATATGTCATATTAGGAGGTTTCAGTAGCTATCATGAGGTAGGAATAAAATTAACACGTATTACCAAAATTTGAGGTATCTCACTGACAACTTGAAGCCAGTTAAAAAAGAATTGAATATTTCTCCGGAATAAGCTTGTAATTCGTGATGAACATCATAACGACAACGTTCATTCAAAATACAACATACAAAGACTGCGATGTTGCATTTATTGTTTTCAGCAAACTTATTACCATAATTGTTGCAACTGATATAAACAACTGTCATCATCTTTTTCATTAATGACAAATAGATTTTGAGAGGCAAATCGATAATTTGCATATAAGTTCACCTAGTTTTTTATTTGCACACATACCTTACATTTTTGCAATTTCAAAATAATAACCTTGCTTTCTTCTATCGTTTGCCTCTGTGCTCGCTATAACGCAATAAGTGACTATTGTTATCAATTATTTTCATTTTATATCCTTTACCCCACTAAGTACTATTTAACCCTCGTATGCCCACGAATCTGTTTGATTGATTGTTATGGACTGTACCCCACTGAGATCTGTGGTGTTTGTATTGGTACTTTTTGCACATTTTCTCGTATCATTTCATTAGCTGTTTCAACACTCTACCAAGCACCAGTAATTACGGCCATTGTACTGTTCTATAACACCGCTTACTTGTTACATCAGGTTGTGGTTCGTTCTTTATAGACACCTCGTTAAATGTGTGGTGTTCGCTAGTGTACTTTTATGGACGGCCGGAAGATGGAAACCTAATGCGACTTGTACTTCACACGTGAACGTAAAATATAATCACTCTTGGTTGTTTTGCTAGTTTCTTCATTTGCTTATTTTCTTGTGAGACTTTAGAGTGTAACGATCTTCAATGGGAGATGGTGTCTGGTGACTCCCGACAAGCACGAATCTGTGCTTTATAAGACCAATGATAATATTTTCAAATAAAATTTTGTGTGGCAGTCAGGGTCCAGATGTTGTGTAGGGAGAATAAGTATAAAGCTTGTCAAACATCTGAAAAACAGACCAATGCCACGTGGTTCGGATTCAAAGTAAAGCTGTAGGTACTTAGTTGCTCTGGGTATTGGGCTATTAATAAATAGTGAAGCTCAGTTAGTAACAATACTACACTCGTTAATATACACTCTTTCACTCCTCATATTCGCTCATATTTTAACGATCGGTGTCTTAGTAATGAATAATGAATGAACAAAAAGATATCTCCACTTTTCCTTCCAAGCATTTGATCATAACCCAATTGTATTTTTTATTTTTGACAAATATTTATAAATATATTAATAAACTATTAATGTTGATTACTTTTCGGGTCATAAAATAGTCTGGTGTGTCCATTTCAACCAATTTTTGAAATTTGAACAATTTTAAGTACGTTTTTATCACAAAAATGAAATTAAAAAAATAAGAGTACGTTAAACAATCAACATTTCAACAGTTTTCGTTACAAAACCTACAAAATAACATTTTAAACATAATTTTTTAAGAAAAAATACGTAAAATATCGACTTAATTATATATATTGTGCTTTTTATGTATTCACACACAACAGTTTCAATGGTATTGTGGGAGTTTTCTGCAAATAATATTATAAACTGAGGTTTTAATTTATAAGATCAGCACATGTAAACTGTAGACCTTACTTAAATAAAAACAATCTTTCGAACTGTTTTTCTGCCTATTATTTATGCACGCGTCCCATATTATTGGATAAATAATACATAATCACGAAAAAATCATACAAGACACATTTTACATAGAGCCATAAATGTCAAATAGTCAATAACACAATCCATCTTATCTTACATTGGGAAGTAACGTTTTTAAATTACTACAACAATTTCAACCTTAAGTGGTCAGATATTTCTTAGATCTAGAATGGCTTTTGTACCGCTGTTTTTACAATAGTCGTTATTTAAATGTTTTATCAACGAAATCCACATTTATTTATTTCTGTTAATATTCAACATCAACTGAGAAAATATAAACAGAAGTCGCTTTATTATGGCCGCAGCTAACGCCACAGTGGTAATTACCACAAATGTAATTCTTCATAACCTTGAAGTAATAATTACGTTTTTACTTTAGTATTTTGATGGGAATAAGAGGAGCGACTGATAACGGTGCTGGCCTTGTCATCTGCACTGTGAACTGGAGAACTAAAGGTACGTTTTTACTGGAGCGTCTGATGCCATCATCACTCAGTGATGATCGCGGTGAACTGCTTGTGTGGTTTGTTATGAAGCCGTTTTGACTGAAGCGTTTGCGACTGGAGCCGCTAGCGTCGATTGTTGGCGACTGGTTCGAGAGTCGCAGACGCTGAGCGATTATTGTGGAGTTTGCAGTGTGTATGTGGTTTGAGGTGTTTGTGAAGTATTGCTGAAGTGTTGCTGGATATGAAATACAGTTTGTAGATGACTTCTTCATGTCTTTTTTTTAAACTTAACAAAAAATCAAAATTAAGTTTTTTTTTTAACGGAAGAACTGTGAACAATTAATTAACCTCGTCTCCAAGTATATGGCTTTTTATTAAAATGTTGAAGTATCCTTCTTCTTGGCTTCTTTTAAATACTGTATGTTTTTCTAATTTTGGAGAATTTTTTAACGTTTCCTCGACGTCGATTTCTTCTGTTAGCAAATATTTAACAGTAATTGTTTTCTTTTACCCATTGCTACAACAAAACCACTTGATCAGTAGTCAACAGAAACAACTCACTAATCATCGCTTCAGTGAAAACACCCCGCTTGAGACGCTCCAGTAAAAACGTACCTTAACTATTCGATACCCCAAGTTTCTATACCTCGACACCCATTCACCGCACTATTGGTGCGACCTCTTTCCTTTCTTCTCTGTTCCTTAACTTAATTCTATAATTTTATAAGTGAAGTGTATTATTAATAATTTTAGAAATAGTTTTACAAAGGCTAGTTTATAATTGACAATATTTATACCTCAGAAACTGGAATCTTCGTAAATACTAAGTTTATAATAAGTAAATTAGTCGTGTGAAGAGTAGGTCCAACAACGCCGATCAAGTACTCCATCCCTTAATCCTCTCTAACAATTATTAATTTTAAAATTCTTTATAATATTGTATCTGTTTGAGAGTCAATGAAAGCGACAAATTACTTGGATGTTTTTACCTCGTAGTCAATTAATTATTTTGCTTGTAAGCACTCTAAAACTCCCCAGAACACTTCACACCGATGATATTTTCATTTCAACAGTAATTCAGTTGTGGAAGTGGTGTTTTTCAATAGTAAAAATGTTTCTAGGTTTCACGCTTGAGATGCTCGAAGTGGAACGAAAGTGTCCGCCCGCGAGGTCGTGGCCGATTCCGATTTCCACGGTAGACGCCGCTCCACAAGTCTGCAAATAATGGTTAGTTTTTGCCGCTAGTATCGGAGCTATTTTGTTGGCAATACGACAAACGATTTTCTAAATCAAGCTTTGTATTTAGTGTCTGAATCGCAGTGTCCCTTTGACACGTTGACGTGTTTTGCAAGCTGAATTGTGTTTATTCAAGAAAAAAAAAAAAAACTGTTTCTACAAAAATCGGTTTCTTTGTTGAAATTCTTCTTGTTTGACAATGACAATTTTTAATGTTAATGCTCATAACTTGATTATTTATATAATTTAAACAACTATATTTTTAATTGACATTAATCTGAACATCATTTTAAAGTAATTGTATTTAAATATGTATACAGAATGTGACAAAATATACCCGTTTGATGTACACGAGTATGTTATAAAACCAATATAAA